>JAHNEJ010002037.1:0-186253 GCA_022559845.1 Amorphophallus konjac
TTACATTAATTAATATCATTTCAGCTGCTCAAGCGTTTTTGAAGGACAAATTAATGATAAGATTGCTTACGTAGGCTAAAAGCTCTATCGCATTCCCGGACTCATCGAAGCCACTGTTTCTTCGGCCAGTTACTATCTCCAGTGTTAGCACACCAAAACTAAACACGTCCAGCTTGGTCGAGAAGTGCCCACGCATTGCATACTCCGGCGCCATATAACCACTGCATGGCAGAAGTGAGTATTCATGTAAGCAAGATACAAGAGGAAGGACCATGCAAGTCACGGTGCATCCATCGGGCCGGCATTTCCCATGGGAAGTTAGTATTCATGTAAGCAAGATATAAGAGGAAGGACCATGCAAGTCACGGTGCATCCATCGGGCCGGCATTTCCTATATATATATATATATATATATAGTCAGAAGAAGGGGAAAAACAAAGAAGGATTTCAACTCACAAAGTCCCGGCAATGCGACTGGTATCTCCATGTGTCTCATCCACACCAAAAAGCTTTGCAAGGCCGAAATCTGAGATCTTAGGGTTCATGTGGTCATCCAACAATATGTTGCTTGCCTTGAGGTCTCGATGGATGATCCGGAGCCGAGAATCCTCGTGAAGGTAAACAAGTCCTCTTGCGACGCCTGCAATGACCTTGTATCTCCTTTCCCAGTCCAGCAATAATCGTTTGGTGGGATCTATATATTATATGAAAATTATAATATTTTGATAGGATTAATTGAATGAATTGAACAAGAACAATTCGTTAAAAAAGGGAGATGGATGTGCAAGGGAGAATAGGTACCGAACAAGAACTTGTCAAGGCTTGTGTTAGGCAGATATTCATAGACCACCATTTTCTCTTCTTCTTCTAAGCAAAAGCCCAGTAACCTCACGAGATTTCTGTGGTGAAGCTTAGCCACCAAAACCACCTCATTTCTTAACTCAATCAGTCCTTGACTTGACCTTCTTGAGAGCCTTTTTACAGCTATTTGTTGTCCATTGGGCAGAAATCCCTGTGTGCACATATAATATATCATAACATATAGATAAATCAGCCAAACAGAATGGAGATAAACTGACAACCAGAAGAAGAAATTAGGGTCACTGATATGAGCTCATCAATTATACCCAGCAGGATTACCTGGTAAACAGGCCCAAATCCGCCTTCTCCTAGTTTATTCGCGTCACAGAAGTTCCCCGTGGCAATTCGAAGCGTTTCAGAATCAAAAACTAGAGATTCTGCACTGCTATAATTGGGGTCTTCATCCACGCCATCTGAGGAAAACAAATGCGAATAAATTGTGGATCAACTCTCACCAATGATTATATATATATTTGTTACATCTTCTTGCTACATGATAATGTTGAAACACTAATTACCTGGTAATATTCCTTTTGTGCATCTTCTTCTTTTCAGACAAATCACTATGTTAACTAAGGAGGAAACTACTGCCACAGCCACTGAGGTGATGCCAATGATAAGCATTGTTGATGAGTTGTTTTTCTTGCCTGCCACAAGGATATATAACAAAGAGCATAAAAAGGACTTAAAACTATTTATAACTCATCCATTTCACAGGAAAGTACACAAGCAAATAAGATCAATACGTACATCTCCTGTTTCTATAATTAAACTGATTCTCGATCATATGTGATCAGATAAAAGAAATGTCATATGTACGTATTAAAAATAAACTTAGAATTCACTAATACAAAATATATATTTACAGACATGCCATTATACGCTAAAAAGCTGCAACTTTCCAATATATGTGGAGTTTTCATGTGTGTTCATATAAAGGAGAGTGGCATAGTCTGATGTTATTTATATATATATGCGTTTATATGCACGATAGACATAATACACGACCCATTAAACTGCAGTTGGTAGAAAAGGTTACCTCTGTCATCCACCGCAGGTGGTGGACGGGGCGCAGGCTGCAGAAGCGGCGCGGTGGAGGGACGACTGAGAGAGAGAAGAACGGATAGATTTCGAACCTCAGGAAGCAGCTCGCAGCGAAAACTTGCGCTCCAATCCTCGCACTCGGCAGGAGAGGGACCAGGTCCCTCAGGCACTCCGTGCAGCCCACCTCCGGCAGATCCCTCGTGCACTGGGCCATGCCGTAGATGTCACGGAAATACGTGTAGTTCTTCATCCCCACAGCGAACCTGGAGGCCCTCGCCGCTGCCCCGGACGTGACCTCCGCCAGCAGCTCCATCAGCCGCTCATCGAACACGGCCGGGTTCGAACCGGACGTGTTCTGGCCGTTCGCGATGCCGGACTTGAAGCCGTGTTCCGCGATGCCGAGGATGCCCCGGTCTGAGTAGCGGAGGAGGCACTCGTCGTAGCGGACGACGGCGACCCGGCGGAGCGGGTAGCGGCGGGTGACCTCCGAGGCGGAGCGGTTGAGGCAGGCGGCGCAGTCGGCGGCGAGGATGTCGCCGCGGCACTGGACGAGCCCGTAGGCGGTGTCGGGGCCGCCGAAGGAGCCGCTTCCGAAGTGCCCGGGCAGGGAGTTCGCGGGCACGGCGGTCAGGTTGGGGAGGAGGAGGTCGAGGTTGCGCTTGAACAGGCCTGTGGAGGTGTAGTTCGTGTCGCCGGCCCACCAGAAGATCTGGCCATGGCCCGGCACCATCGTCAGCGTCTGAAGCAGGGCTACCATGAGAATGGACGTGAACAACTTGGCCATGGCTGCGTCGTGGGAAGCACACCTTGCCGGAGGTGGAGGAGAAGAAAATCGCAAGTGCAGAGAAGTACATATATCGTCACGTCGTATTGTGGGTACCGCTGCCATTTGTAGAAAACTCTTATCAGCCACTTGGCCTTGTGTGCAATTTGCATTACTGGTCTTCTACGTGGGCGGTGATTGCATGCTGACTTGCGAAGGCCTCTTTTCCTCGGCTTGCGTGTGGAAAAAAAATCTTGTCAAGGTAGATTACGGTTTTTTTCTAGACGTCAGATAGACTTCGAAGTATTGTGTCGGGTCTGTGAAATGGTCAAAGTCATCAACGCGTGGTTGCTTTAGCAAGTTTGATCGGACCCAATTTCAAAATTAGCAATCTGTTGGGTTCCTCGATGGTGACTAGCCAATGCCCATCAACCCAATTGATGGGAATCTTCACTGCCATTTGTTTTTGTGAGCAAAAAGCTCCAAAAGTACATAACCCATGTTCTTGTCGCCAAACGCAGAGATCGGATTTATTCATCCCAGGTCTGCAAACGGGTCGAACAGACTCTGATTCTCATTTTGATAAGGGATTTTTGCATCTAAACTATACTTAAAGAGCAAAATTATAAAAATATCATGACAAAAAACATATTAACAGCTATATTATTATTTTTAAAAAAATATTATAAAAATATCATCTTAGTTAACTTTGAAAAAAAAAAGATGCGGATCGGGTGAGTGCCGAGTGGATCTCCATGGATGCACCCCTGGGAAGGCAAAGACATCAGTGACACCCTCCCACTTGAGTGCCACCACCACGATGTCCGCACACTTGCGTGGCTCATCCGTGCCAAAGTTGCGGCGGGCACCTGCTCGACGGGGGCGGGCTGGGAGGAGTCAGAGAAGAGGACATTGCTCATAGTAGATTTGCTTCTGCAGGTAGATGGAGAGGAGGTGGTGAGGGTGGTGGAGGGTGCCAGGGCCGTGGACTGTGGGTGAGGGGCAAAGGATCGTCCATGGAGGGAGAGAGAGTGGGGGAGAGGGGACCTACGTGAGAGGTGAGGGTGGGGGGCCGCATCCATAAGGGAGAGGCCACGAGGAGGAGTGGGGGTCCCCAATTACGGGAGGGCCGGGCTGGGGGAGAGAGGGCATGAAGGTGGGGGGGGGGGGGGGGGGGCATGCTCATCGGAGTCAGAAGGGGAGAGGGTGCAAAGAACGGTGGGGGCATGGTGCCCCTTGCTCGCCGGAGCCAGAGGGGAGAGGTGTAGGGGGGGGGGGGCGCTACTCGTCGAAGCTGGAGAGGAAGAGGGCGTCGGGAGGGGGGCGGATCATGGAAAGGTCAGATTTTGATCAAGTTTTAAATATAACTGTCAGATTTTGATCGGGAGTAAATTTAATGATTGGATCTTCATCAAATTTAAATCCAACAGTTAGATTTACGTCGAGTATAAATCTAACAATCAGATTTTAATCAAACTTAAATCTAACATCCGAATTTCTATCGGAAGTAAATCTAATAATCCGACGTTGATCAAACTTAAATCTAATGATCAAATTTCGATCGGAAGTAAATCATATAGTGATATTATGATCAAACTTAAATACAACCGTTAGAGTTAGATCAGGAGTAATTCCAACGGTCGGATCGGATCTTATTCAAATTTAAATCCAACGGTCGGATGTCGATCAGAAGTAAATTCAACGGTCGAATCTTGATCAAATTTGAATCTAATGGTCAAATTTCGTTCGGGAGTAAATTCAAGGGTCGGATATTGATCAAACTTAAATCTAAGAGTCATATTTCGATCGAGAACAAATCCAACTGTCGGATCATGATCAAATTTAAATTCAATGGTTAGATTTCAATCGAGAGTAAATCTAATGATCAAATTTTGATCAAATTTAAATCTAAATATTATATTTGATGATGAGTAAATCCAACGATCAGATCTCGATCAAATTTAAATTCAACGGTCAATTTTCGACCAGGAGAAAATCTGATAGTTAGATTTGACACGATAATATTCCGTCACTAAATAGGCAACTTAGTGACGAATTATCGTTAGTATCCAATCCATCGCTAAATATTCAGTGACGTAGTTTACAAGGTTTTATTTCCTGACTAATATTGACGACGGATTAGCACTAGATATGCAATCCATCCCTAGACAACGACTTTCTTTGTTACGTGACAGATTTGACATGGTTTTGTTTAGTCGCTAACTTCAGAGACAAGATTTGTGGCATATTTTTGCATGACTATTAGCGATCAAAACTTTTTAATGAAAAAAATCCGTCGCTGAAAGATTTTACTTATAGAAACTTAGAAAAGATCGAATCCAAACTTCCTAGTCTTTTACAGTTCGGTTTGTTTTATATGCTTATAGATGGATATGTCAATACCACAAACCCTAGATGCTGACAAAACTTATCGTCCTTGGGGATGTCTTCAACTATACATGGTCGACATCTGCTTATCTTTAAGTGCCATTACTTTCTAAGCATCCATCATTTAAGCCTTTCCTTGCGAAACATCTAGACTTCGGGCAAAATATTAATCTTGACATCCAGACTTTAGAATAGATGATGCAGAATATAATGGAAGCTTCGGGTGCAAGAAGTCTTTCTTTTCTATGCCCAAGTCTTTTATGATCTACACCCCATTTGACGGGACACTACACCAAAGAATACTTTTACCTACGGGACGTACTCACAGTTATGTGTCCCGTACTCATGGTTATTTAAGTCGTAAGTATAGATTAGGTTATATTTATGATTTTGTGGGTTTATATATTATCTACGGTCGATGTCGTAGGTAATAGGGATACCTTACCAACAGTTTGATACCTTACCTATAGGTGATGTCACATTCCTACCGTTTGACAGTCATAGGAATAGATAGCCATATTACATTACTCACGATCTATGCCATAAGTATGTGATGTAATATACCTATGGTTAATTATGTCGTAAGATTAGTTTTTATTTTTATATATTATCTATGACTAATGTCGTAAGTAACTTATAATTTATACTTACGGTTTGATAGTGTGATAGGAATAGATACTCATGAAATTACCTACGGTACGAGTTGTAAATACGTGAAATAAGATATATATTATTTAATTATATCATAAAATAATTTTTTATTGTTATTTAATAATTACGAGTAAATAATAATTAACACCTATGATTTGATTATGTGTAATAGATTTTAAAATTTTTGACACCTCGCTGAAAAACAATTCCCGCTTCTATAAATATTGTGATTTTTCCCCCAAATCACCGGTCCCTTCTCCCCCGTCACTCCCCACTTGCCAACTTGTAGGAGGGTTTGCAGCGGCTCCTACGAGAAAACCCAAACACAACCCTCCCTACCCCGTCGACCCCTCCCCTCCCTCCCTTCGTCACCCGAGTGGCAGATCGGTTCCTCCGTCTTCTCTCCTCGCTGACGGTTCCACTGTTGGTGCCATCGGGCGTCGCCCTTAGCCAGAATGAGAATCTGGAAGCACGTTGCGAGGATCCTCCCCTCCCTGTCGATTCCAGCTAGGGTTGTCAATGGGCTGGGCCGGCCCGACAGACCCGCGGGTCTGACCCGATTTCAGGCCGGGTTGCAAGGACTTTTTCGGCCCGCGGACTTTTAGTCGGTCCTAAAAGCCTGACCCGACTAGACCCGCGGGCCGGGCTCGGGCTTTGAATTAGACCCGCGGGCCGGCCCGGCCCGTTCTCTTTTTTTATTCTCACTTCAAAATTTAAAAATTATTTAGTTAATATTATGTTATTTTACTTAATTAGAAATTTTAAAACTCTCTTTTCACACAAATTATGTAATTAATAATAAAATTTTAATTAATTCAGTGAGATTATAAGTTTTATATTATTAAATAAAATAATTTTTATTTTTTTATTTAATTTGTTGGGCCGGGCAGGACCTTAGCCGGGCTTTGTAGTTTTTAAATAATGTCGGGCCCGAGCCGGGCATGGGTCTTAATCTTGATAAGTCGGGCCTGGGCTGGGCTGACCTAAGCCAAGCTCGGGCCCGGCCCATTGACAGCCCTAATTCCAGCCAATTCCTTCGCTGCTACTGCAACTACGGGAGATGCAATAGGTTGCGAGCTGGAAATACATGTGTGACAGCTAAACTAGTCGTCGTGGGACGCGATGGCCTTTACGTTGTCGGGGGCCATGCCGGTAGTATCCCAAAATTTATATAAGTAATTTCTAAATTTATTTAATAATTTTCTAGAATTTATAAAGGGTTAAATAAATTAATAAATGGGCTATTGGATTAATAAGTCATTATAAGGCCCAATTGTGTTAAAATAATTAACCTAGCCTATCTAAATATGATCCAAAAGGTTTAAGGACCAAGTCCATCAAGATTGGCCCATATTCTAGAAGGTTATTGAGCTTATTCACGGATTGTAAATGATAAATACCACTTAATTAGATAATTATATAGATAAAATGAATAAAAGAGTTTTATTAAAGTGAAACTCTGCACGCGTTGGATGTAGCGGTCTATCGTGCGACCGCCACAGCCATGTAACGCACCCTTCTACGACCGTTACACCCTGTCAGTTCTGTGAAGAGAAGGAAGAGCAAAAAGATTGGATCTTTGCTATCCTATCCACTAGGGGTCGAGATGGAAGGACTCATAGATGTATCGAGGACTCTCAAAAGTCGATCTAAGCTTTATCAAGGACTTTAGAATCGATCTAATCTTCAAACCCTAGTCAAAAACCCTATAAATAGGACCTAGTTCTGAACTGAGCGACCCTTACTTTTGGCTCGTGAAGAATCAAGGTAATGAGTCATAATTTCGCGGAAGTTCTTTATAAGATTTTATTTAGTATACTTTAGACTAATAGTTCTCCAAATTTTGTGCTAGGAGATCAACCAACCAAGGAGATTGAAGCGTCCAAAGTTACTGGAAACTCACTGGAAAAAGAGAACTAGGGCACGCCTTTCAGACTGAAATTAGAAGTCTAAAGCCCAGTTAAAAGGTAGGTCATCTCATGATTGGCAAAAATAACATGTTAGGGATAAAAGCCCTCTGATTTTGCTTGATTACATGCATTATAGATCATGAATTTCATGTTTAAGTAGGGACATGCATACATGCATATCTTTAGCCTTAATGGAAAATAAAAAGATACTATCTTGATAATTCACTGAAACCTATGCATCTAGATGGCCTTTACTTTGTTATCATGGCTAGAATAGTTGGTTATTGTGATTTTTCTTGCATGTGACATAGTTCCTTATCTTTTTCGTCAACAAAAGCTCTAACCGATTAACGTAGGATTGTTATATTTCAATTCCTCTGTTGTCTCTGACGGACCAAAGTGCATTACAATATTATGACGGCCCCCCGATAAACCGTCACATCTCTGTGACGCGCCCATACTAGACCGTCAGAGTACTGTTTTCTGTCAACCTGAGACAGGACTGAGGACAGTCAAACTTACTTATAAATAAGCCTAGTTATCTAAGTTTTAACCTTATTTCATGACTTGGAGTTTATTAATTGATTCATGATAGGAAAATTTTCATGTTCTAAGCATTTTGAGTTATTTTTAAAGCATATGTTAATTTCATTGCCTAAACTCTATAGTTTGAATTTAAACTATGATTTTAAGTATTATATTGACGGAGTTTTATCATGGTTTCACACCGCTACACAGTCTTTTCCTATCTATAGAGTCAATTCTTTAAGTACATGGCACATATTCCGGTATGTTGTCCATTAGTTCACACTTTACACTGTAGGACCATTATTCTTGAACTTGAGGACCTCTCTATTGGATATTCCTTCCAATGGAGTAGGAAATCTTATTTCAAGGCCTCCGTAATTCTCCGCGAGTCTGGGATTCCCACTAGGACGCCGAGTTGGTTGTATCATTAAAGCCCATTATTTAGATTGCACTATCAATAGTTTCTAGTTTTAGTAATGTAACGGATCTAGATTGCACCGTCGGGCGTATGTAACAGCCCAATATATGACCGTCACATTTTACTGAGTCTATTCTACTGTTCTGAATTCAGATCAATGTAACGGCCCAATACTGGAGCGTCACGTTAACGTAACGGTCTAGTATTTGACCGTCACAATGCTTGAGTATTTTAACCCGAGGTTTGACCCAAGGGTTGATTTTCCAAGGTTCTAGATGGATTAATGATGGTCTAGAACTTACCAAATTGATTCAAGATAACTAATTTAATTGATGGAAAGTAAGAAAGTTACAGTTATGCTGCCGATTTATTTTCATAAACATAACATAGTATAAGTCATTCTTGATCTTTCATATTCTAAATTGAAGCGTTTATTCATTGATTATTATTATCATGAGTTTATTGAACTTATTACATTCTTGGCCATATTTTATTGCTACATGCGTGGAAGTAACTTGATTTATACTTGAAGATGCAATCGAGCACTGATTGTGTTCAAGGGCTCTATGTAATGCGGGACGGACCACGGACACGACTCGAATGAGGAATGCAGTCTTCGGACTCTAGGTGAACTCGTGATTGTCCCTTGACGAGGGAAGCGTCGGACGTGCACGGTTGAGAAACCGGCAAGAGCTAGGGTGGTCAATTCTCTTTTGTGCCCGGATCGGGTCACAGGACGGTCTCGCACTCTCTCGCAACAGCGGTAATAAATAATGAACAGCGAGCTAGATATCCCTACACATGCTCTCTAGCAGCGGCATAAGAGATATATATGAATAAAGTAAATGCCAAGTAAGGAGCGAGGACGATACCTCCACGCGCTCGGCGTGGGGACGACGGACCCGGCCGAAACTCGTACTCCCGGAACAATAGTACACAAGATTACAGCAATACAAATCGCTGCCCACTCCACGCAGGGAGGTAAAGGGCTACACAATGAGGTCCGGGAGGACCGAATTCGGGTTGACGGGTGGCTTCTCGCGTTGATTCGGCAGCACCCAAACACGTGACGGTGGGGCCCACGTGCTGTCCGGAGGGACCGTGCGGGACCCGGTGTCACCACTGTGGTGGGGACACTTGTGGAAGTGTTCCCTGGGCTGGAGGCACGCTTGTTCGCCGGCCGGAGGCCAGGCGGCTCCGTTCGGCACCGGTCGGAATGACCGGCCACGGATCTGCCGGTTCTGTTTTCCAGCGCGCGCTCCGGCGAGAACGGACGCTGCGATCAGCCCCGACGTCGGAATGTGACGAAACTGGCGCCGTTGGAAAGCTGCTTCGAAGGGCTTTAACTCTCTATGATTACAGAAAAATAACAAAGCCTGCACTTCTAATTGGCTAATTTTGAAGGTTGCTGTTGTACAGTGGCTTAACTCTCAGATCTGTAGGGCTGTCCTCTGAGAACTGTCGTTGACCGCAGGGTAGATGTCCGATTCAGCTCTTGAGGTCATCATCAAAGGTGTAGGAAAGTGAGCTAGGAAGACGGAAAAACTAGTTTGGATAATTTTGGATGTGTCTACGAATTGATAGGATTTTTTCACTAACAGTGAGTCGGATCTGGAATCTGACTAAAGGCACTGTAGCAGAGATAGAACACGAATCTTGAAAAATGGATAGAGGGCAGATCAAAAATCAGGAAACATGGTGGATGTAGGGGATGATGGAGAGAACTCCAGTAAAATTGGGAGGGTTTGAAAAATTCAAAAAGATGGTCGGAGATGGGAAACGCAGAGCTGTTGTCACTGTAGACAGAGACAAAACAGATCTGGGAATGCAAAATGAACGAAAATGGAAAATTACTAAAGGGAGTAGTTTGGACGTGAAAATTTAGGTGGAGGTGGGGATTCAAGGCAAGAACACACCCTAAAAATTTCAAATCCATCTGAGCTCGTGGCTGGCAGAAAGAATTCTCGAACTACACCTCTGTCCAGCAGGACAGAAACTTGAAGACGGCTCCGCGGCGGCTCGAAGGCGGCACGAGCGGCGGCGGCGGCAGCACAGATGAAGATCAGAGGTTGAGAGGGGGAGATAGAATATTGATACACTCTAGAACTGGAGGTTTGAGGAGAGGAAACTAGGGGGAGAGGGCTGGGGTGCAAGAGCCTTCTTGGCATTCAACAAAATTTCTGATTTTTCACTAATATTCATATGAAAATACAATCTTTTATATGATTCACATCAAATGCAATGTGAACCCTTGGATCTAGGGGTGGGGATTGAAGGGCTGGGATTGCATGCCACAAACACAAAAAATGAATATAATATGTAAGGTGAGGGGTGGCCTATTGACTAGAGGGGGGGGGGGGTTGAATGGAAGGTTGAAATGGTAGGTGGCCTACCTTGGACAAAATGAGCCACTTGTCTACCATGTGTCCATATGACCAGCCCACCCTTCTAGATGTCCACCTTGGAAGGTTGACCAGCCCCACAAGGTGACATGGACCAATGGGAGAGGGCTGAGGGCCCCCTTGCTGGTCCTACGGCATAATTGTATAAAAACCCACACAATCCATGGGAATGACTCCTTAACTTATAAAGCCTTGCATTTGCGTACATACTTTTTCAAGGATATATACACAAACTAAAAGGACATAAATGCAAAAGAAAAAGTACAGGCTCGGTGTCGATTCCCATCAACTCTCCCCGGGTGGGAGGAACTCGACCCCGTCGAGTAGGGGTATGGATGCTCGAGTACTCCGGCGGATCCGTCACCGTGCCAAGTAGCGCGGGTATGCTCCACTCCAAGTGATCGTCACCTGCTCATTCCATATATACTCGATATGCGCGAACTGCTATGGGCTAAAGGTGGACACTCCGGGTGGGGCACTCTCAAAAGGGAAGGAAGCAGCTCGAAGACTCACTAGGAATCACCGCTGAGTCCCTGTAGGTGACTGATCCGGGTATAGATATAGAACCGATCCCATACTCATCGAGCAAGTCCACTCGCCTCTCACTCATAAGAGACTGTCAACGAGCACAAGACACATGCAGACAAACAAACGATACACAAACCATGCAAACAAACCACACAAAACAAACCACACGAAGAAAACACACTGACTCATCTATGACCCTAGACACACCTAATGTTAGTCCGACCCGTACATGGGTGACGGCGGACCAGGACACCCGAATCTGTGCCATGTATGCATGTTATGTAACCGGAGATGAGTGGCATGGGGAACATCTAAACGTCCAAGTATGACCCAGTCACGCATGGACGGCCCTTTGGATTTGGGAGACTTGCGTGGGCTAGGAAAGCCGGGTGTGTAAGAGTCGGGTGTAGGTGTATCGTGGACGGGCTTGGTGGGTATGGAGGACCCAACCGTAGGAAAGGGGTATGAAGGTGGACTTCCCCGAAGAAGTGAAGGGAATATGAAGGGTCTAGGGATCCACTAGGGAAGGGGTCAAAGGGATCAAAGAAGGTATGACCCCTTATGGTGGGTTCCAACATGACATGGTCCCAATCGTGAAATTCTTGAAGGTGCGGGTGGTCACCTTCCTCCGTCATGGTAGATGGGACTGTGTATAGGAAATATGACTCCTCCCTCGGAAGCAAAGTCATGAAGTCGGTCTCATCCGGTAGCGGGAGAAGTAGAAGAACCTCCGTGGTGATACAACTCACGGTGCACTCGGAGGTAATGGACCCGAAGGCCGGATGGGTGAAGCTACGACTCGTGGGTTGGTCGAAGTCTCGGGCCAACATATGTGTCAACTTCCATTGCGTGTCTAGTCCCATAATAAGATCGTCCAACATGTCAACATGGTGACTAGATCGAAATGTGGTATGGAATGAGTTGACCGGCACTAAAGGTAAGGTGGGGTCCATGGATGGGAAGGGATGTGGGACCAAGCCATCCTTGAGCCAACTAAGAAGCGGCTCGGCGATGAAAAGCGTACCCATTAGAAACACGGGTGGCTGGGGCTTGGGTGGCTCCAAATGAGAGGGATCCGAATTAAGATCGGAAGGTGAGGGTGACAATGGAGCACTCTCGGGTGGTGAAGGAATTGGGTTAGGTAGTCCGATCGGCTCGGGACTCGGTTGGGAGGTAGATGTTTGCCAAAGGGTTCGACCTCTAGAGCGAGAAAAATGAGACTCAAAGGGCTCGACCTCTAGAGCGACCTTATAAGATTGCGCCAGCGAGAACGCGTCGCGGACAAGACATTCAAGTTGGAAGTGAAACCGCAAATCTCTCCGGAACTGAAATGCGGTCGTGGTGCTCTCCTCTCCCAAGCCATATTCCAACCGGTACTTATCATAGTCCCGGATGTACTCGGACACGGACCTATCACCTTGGACGGGTCGACATGGGTTGGCCATTGGTGCCGAAAAGGTGAGAATGGATCCCTAGGAATGGGTATGCAAGGATATTTAGACAAGACACTAGACCGACTATGCAAGGTTGGGATGCATGCACACTAAGGACAAGACACCAAGACTCGGTACGTGGCAGAGTTAATCGATCCGAAGATCACTCGCGCAAGTGTGCGGCCTTCCCGATAGGCGTAGCCTAACGTTCGGACAACACCTTTTTATATACCGATTAATGGTATGCAAATGCAACTCCTAAGACCGACTTAGACACTTAGACTTAAATGACACACTTTTTTTTTTTGGACACCCTAGACTCAACCTTGCTCTGATACCAAATTGATGCGGGATGGACCACGGACACGACTCGAATGAGGAATGCAGTCCTCGGACTCTAGGTGAGCTCGTGATTGTCCCTTAACGAGGAAAGCGTCAGACGTGCACGGTTGAGAAACCGGCAAGAGCTAGGGCGGTCAATTCTCTTTTGTGCCCGGATCGGGTCACGGGACGGTCTCGCACTCTCTCGCAGCAGCGGTAATAAACAATGAACAGTGAGTTAGATATCTCTACACATGCTCTCTAGCAGCGGCATAAGAGATATATATGAATAAAGCAAATGCCAAGTAAGGAGCGAGGACGATACCTTCACGCGCTCGGCGTGGGGATGACGGACCCGGCCGAAACTCGTACTCCCGGAATAATAATACACAAGATTACAGCAATACAAATCGCTGCCCACTCCACGCAGGGAGGTAAAGGGCTACACAATGGGGTCCGAGAGGACCGAATTCGGGTTGACGGGCGGCTTCTCGCGTTGATTCGGCAACACCCGAACACATGACGGTGGGGCCCACGTGCTGCCCGGAGGGACCGTGCGAGACCCGGTGTCACCACTGTGGTGGGGACACTTGTGGAAGTGTTCCCTGGGCTGGCGGCACGCTGGTTCGCCGACCGGAGGCCAGGCGGCTCTGTTCGACACCGGTCGGAATGACTGGCCACGGATCTACCGGTTCTGTTTTCCGGCGCACGCTCCGGCGAGAACGGACGCTGCGATCAGCCCCGACGTCGGAATGCGACGAAACTGGCGCCGTTGGAAAGCTGCTTCGAAGGGATTTAACTCTCTATGATTACAGAAAAATAACAAAGCCTGCACTTCCACTTGGCGAATTTTGAAGGTTGCTATTGTACAGTGGCTTAACTCTCAGATCTGCAGGGCTATCCTCTGAGAACTATCATTGACCGTAGGGTAGATGTCCGATTGAGCTCTTGAGATCTTCATCAAAGGTGTAGGAAAGTGAGCTAGGAAGACGGAAAAACTGGCTTGGACTTGTTTGGATGTAGCTACGACATGATAGGATTTTTTCACTAACAGTGGGTCGGATCTGGAATCTGACTAAAGGCACTGTAGCAGAGATAGAACACGAATCCTGAAAAATAGATAGAGGGCAGATCAAAAATCAGGAAAAATGGTGGATGTAGGGGGTGATGGACAAAACTCCCATTAAAATTGGGAGGGTTTGGAAAATTCAAAAAGGTGGTCGGAGATGGGAAACTTAGAGCTGTTGTCACTGTAGACAGAGACAAAACAGATCTGGGAATGCAAAATGAACAAAAATAGAAAATTACTAAATGGAGGAGTTTGGATGTGAAAATTTAGGTGGAGGTGGGGATTCAAGGCAAGAACAAACTCTCAAAATTTCAAGTCCATCGGAGCTCGTAGCTGGCAGAAAGAATTCACGAACTACACCTCTGTCCAGCAGGACAGAAACTTGAAGACGGCTCCGCGGCGGCTCGAAGGCGGCACGAACGGCGGCGGCGGCAGCACAGATGAAGATCAGAGGTTGAGAGGGGGAGATAGAATATTGATACACTCTAGAACTGGAGGTTTGAGGAGAGGAAACTAGGGGGAGAGGGCTGGGGCGCAAGAGTCTTCTTGGCATTCAACAAAATTTCTGATTTTTCACTAATATTCATATGAAAATACAATCTTTTATATGATTCATATCAAATGCAATGTGAACCCTTGGATCTAGGGGTGGGGATTGAAGGGCTGGGATTGCATGCCACAAACACAAAAAAATGAATATAATATGCAAGGGGGGGGGCGGCCTATTGACTAGAGGGGGGGGTTGAATGGAAGGTTGAAATGGTAGGTGGCCTACCTTGGACAAAATGAGCCACATGTCTACCATGTGTCCATATGACCAGCCCACCCTTCTAGATGTCCACCTTGGAAGGATGACATGGATCAATGGGAGAGGGCTGAGGGCCCCCTTGCTGGTCCTACGGCATAATTGCATAAAAACCCACACAATCCATGGGAATGACTCCTTGGCTTATAAAGCCTTACATTTGCGTACATACTTTCCCAAGGATATATACACAAACTAAAAGGACATAAATACAAAAGAAAAAGTACAGGCTCGGTGTCGATTCCCATCATTATGCTAGTCCCCTCTGCTGATTGTCGGAAATATACTATTATAAACCATGGGGTATGATGCTACTTGGCGTCGCATTGCGCTGGGAGTACTTTCTTTATAAATAAGTGAAAATCCACGGCACGACATGACATTCTTATACATGACTTTCTTGCTTGATATTCCACAGAAATTCACGAAGTACTTGCTCATAAGCAAAGATACTAGAGTGATGATTATGTGGCTTGCTAGTACATTCTCGGTACATTCTTATTGATAAAAGGGCCAATATCATGTTCTTGTTACGTTCTTGCTAGTTCATTCTTACTCTCATTCTATCTTACATGATCATTTTGTTACTTTGGTTACTTGCATGATTGATCGCATTTCGTGTGATTTTTACCTTATTATCTAGAGCTAAAATGTTAATTACTTTAATAGTGCCTCCATGTTGATGCGAAGATACCGACTGGGCAAGTGTGCTCATTATCTATTTCCAATCTTTTTCAGGACATGGAAGTGATTCAAATTCGGATTCGAGTTATACAAGTAGCGGGTCCGAGAGTGAATGAAGAATGAGTGAAGACTTAGGAAAGTCGACAATGTTTAGCTCGAGTCTTTGTAATTTTCTATTTTCTTGAGTCTAGTATGATGAAGGAAGTTAAAATAAGTGATTGTAATTGAGTATTCGATTTGATTATTAATAAAATGAAAGTTGAAGTTGAATACATATTGTGCAATTGTATTCTTATGTGTGTGATTGTCTTGCGCTCTGATCGTTCTTGCTTGCAAGAGGCTTATCATGCCAGCTGTTCGCGCTCCCCGAGTTAGTCTTCTGCTGTAATAAAGGCTCGGGGCGTGACAGTTAAGTTGGTATCATAGCTTAAGTCTCAGGACTTAGGTAAAAGAACCATGTCATAGGATAAGTCCAAGGTTTTAGGACCCCTACCTATGAATTAAGGAAGAAATTTTCATACCCATGTGAGAATTGGGTAGAGCCCGGGATAAGATAGTTAATTAGCTTTAAGATTATTTTCTCCCAATTCCATGAGAAATAACAAGTTGTTATATTTCTCTCAGGTACCTTATTTTACAAATGGCTCATCGCGTAGATTGGGATGGCATGCAACAAACGGTTGCCGGCCTTACTCAGGCATTACAAACCATGGTGCAAGGTGGCGCAGGGGCAAGGGCTGGTGACCTACATCATAATTTCTGGAGTTTAAACCTTTCGCGTTTCTATAGTTCATCTAATCCGGACGAAGCAGAGAACTGGATTGACGAGATGAATCGCATGTTTGACGTCATCCAATGCACTGATCAAGAGAAGGTGCATTTTGTAACTTTCCAACTCAACAAGGATGCCCGTACATGGTGGAAGTCGGTTCCGGCACCTCCGACCGATGCACCTCATACATGGGATGGTTTTCTCACTTTGTTCCGTGCTAAGTATTTTTCTGAGCATGTGAAAGAAAGAAAGGCTATGGAGTTCGCCTCTCTTCGACAAGGAATGATGACAGTGGCAGAATATGAATTACAATTCTCCAGGCTAGCGCCTTATGCACCGCATCTAATCAGTACCGATCTATTGAAGGCAAATCGGTTTATGTACGGGTTACGACTCGGCTTCATTCAGCAGCTCGGGACCCAAAACATCCGTACCTATGCGGAGATGGTTCAGCGGGCATACTTATCTGAATGGACTTTAGAAAAGGTCGAAAAATTGAAAGGAAAAGGAGAAGAGTCCAACCGACAATCTGATCGGCGTTACAAGAAAGAGAAGTTCAGTATCATGGAGCCTCACAATAGCCGTGATAGTAAGAAGAGATCCAGGAGTGGGAACGGTGGAAGTTCCCAGAAGAATAAAAAGATTAAGGAGGAAGAACAAGTCGCCACGGCTTGCACTTTTTGTGAAAAGTTCAGCCATTCGGCTGAAGAATGCTGGAAGCATCTTGGCGCTTGTTTACGCTGTGGAAGCAGGGAGCATCGCATGCCGGATTGCCCCCTTATGAAGGACCAGTCATCTGGTAATGGACGCAGGAGGCAGGCTCGCCTCAATGCCGTTCTATAAGAAGAGGAAGTGCCCAGGGATGGTGGGCTTATGGAAGGTACTCTTCAAATTTATTCTCGTCCTGCATTTATGCTATTTGATACTGGTGCCTCTCATTCTTTTATCTCCACTACCCTTGCAAAAACATTACCAATCGCATCAGTTCCCTTACCTTCAGATCTTGCTATTACCACACCCTTAGGTTCTGAAACAAAGCTTACCGACTATTATCCTGATAGCAGAGTGATAGTAGAATGTCATAATCTCCCCGCAAACTTAGTATGCCTTGACATGAAAGGTTATGATGCCATTTTTGGGGTAGATTGGCTTGTAGATCATGATGCTTATATCAATTGCAGAAACAGGATTATATCCTTCTGAAAACCCGATCTTCCAAAATTCTCTTTCCTTGGCATTAGATACCAGAAACAGCCCACTATCATATCCTCACTTCACGCTTGCAAACTCATCTCGCAAGGATGTGAAGCTTTTCTTGCTTCTGTCATTGTTACCGAGTCCAAGGAAATCATCATAGTAGACATTCCTATTGTAAATGAGTTCTCAGATGTATTCCCATCCGAACTACCCAGTTTACCACCCGAGAGGGAAGTAAACTTCACCATCGAACTCATTCCAGGAGCAGCACCTGTTTCTATAGCCCCTTACAGGATGTCTCCTACGGAGCTTAAGGAACTAAAAAGACAATTGCAAGAATTACTAGATAAGGGTTTCATCAGACCTAGCACATCCCCCTGGGGTGCGCCGGGACTATTTGTCAAGAAGAAGGATGGTTCTCTCAGGCTATGCATCGATTATCGGCGACTAAATCAACTTACAATCAAAAATAAGTATCCGTTGCCGCGTATTAATGAGCTCTTCGATCAGCTTTCGGGAGTGAAATATTTCTCCAAGATTGACCTCAGGTCAGGGTATCATCAGCTTAGAATTAAAGAAGAAGATATTTATCAATCGGCTTTCCGAAGTCATTATGGCCACTATGAATTCGTGGTAATGCCGTTTGAGTTAACAAATGCCCCAGCAGTATTTATGCAACTTGTTGTGACCCCTCTATGTTGATGATGTTGACACTTGCTTTATTTCATTGGCAACACCATTGTTTTGATTGATTGGCAACTGCTCTTGCTTTGATGAAATTGTTCTATCAGATTGACTATGTGTTCTTTGCATTTCATACACTGTTGTTTGCATTTATCACTGTCATGGGTCGACGCATCCTCTGATGGGTCGACTCATTTAGCAGACTTGTCTAGATTGAGTCTATACAGCATCAGTTCATGCATGTCTTAGGCTAAGTCTGTACAGCGTCTCATTCATGCTTTGATTAATGAAGTCTGTACATCAGTCTTCATATTCTAAGTCTGTACAGCCGTTGGGTTTGGACTCAGAGTCTGTACACTCGATTCGCCTTTGAATTGGTCAAGTGTGTACATTCCTTCACTGTAGCTTTCACGTATCCAAAGTCTACACATCGTGAAAGTCTATTCATTCTTCACTAACTTTCGTTCAAGGCAAAGTCTATACATTGGAGTCTTTCCCTACGTTTCTTAAGTGAAGTCTGTACACTCGTTTCTGAAGCCTGAAGTCTATACACTCCAGCCTATTCCTACGATCAAGGCTTTAGCTACACTCAAGTCTGTACATTGGCTTCGCTTCATCAAGTCTGTACATTGAATCGCCAACTTCTTTGAAGTCTATACATCCACAGTGATATTTGAAGTCTATACATCCATCGTGGAGCTTCAAGTCTACATATCGCTTGATTTCCTAAAGTCTGTACATCCACAGTGAAACTTGAAGTCTGCACATTGGTCTTCGAATCTAAAGTCTATACAATGGTCGTCACACTTGAAGTCTATACATTCGATGTGCAGAGTTGATGTCTATACTGTGCCTTATGCTGATTGAGTCTACACATTGGTCGGTGGCAAGTCTGTACACTGGCCTCAGCTATTCAAGTCTATTCACTGGACTGTTTGGTCAAGTCTATACACCCTTCAGTTGAAATTCCAAGTCTGTACATCGGACTGTGTTAAGTGAAGTCTATACATCCGATTGTACAGTGTCTTAGCCATCGTCTCACTTCTTCAAGTCTACACAATGGTCGGTGGTAAGTCTACACATTGGTGTTTCATTCGAAGTCTGTACACTCACCAGTGAACGACAAGTCCACACATTGGACTGTAGCTGCTTGTTCTTCAAAGTCTGTACATTGGGCTTTCACATGAAGTATGTACATCCGTTCGTTCTGCATCGTTATCAAGTTTGTACAGCCACTCTTTGAGCATCAAGTATATACATTGGTATTGGGTGAGCATAGTCAAGTTTGTACACTACACTCGAGTCCGTTGTCTTCAGTAAAGTCTATACATTGGCATCGGTCATCGGTCTTCACCTTGAGTATGTACAGTTGCTGCTTCATATAGGAAGTATGTACAGCCGTTGCCTCTTCATATAAAGTCTATACTTTGGGCAAGTCTGTACACTGGTTTTCCTTCTTATGAAGCCTTTATATTTACTAAGTCTATACACTGCTTTCCTTTTATGAAGCATATACATTCACTAAGTCTGTACACTGCATTCCTTCTTATGAAGCCTTTATATTCATTAAGTCTATACACTGCGTTGTGCACACTTTACATTGCTTTCGCCTTCACATCAAAGTCTATACAATGCAATGCATATACTTAGAACTGATGACTTCGTTTCATCTGTCTGACAGGGAATGCAGAGACAAATGAAGGGCACGTGATCTGAGGTACCTGGCTCGTGATCCGAGAAGAACAAGGTATCCAGATGAGGACACGTGTTCTGACACTCCATTGGATGCTGCCACGTGGTCCAAATGCTTTGGCGGGAAACGTGGAGAGCACACGCCTGATGATGATGCTGCTGCTATATATACATGCCTTTTTCCACAGAAGAAGTGAGATCGAAGAGAGGGATAGAAAGTCTATACAGCCAAAGCAGCAAGGCTCCTTCGATCCACTGAGAGAAAAGATACAGAGAAGAAGAAGAAATAGAGAAGAAGAAGAAAACGAGAGAAGAAGAGATAGAGAGCTGATTGAGAGTGAGAGTGAGAGAGTTTGTATCTCAGTCTTGTGGTTCAAAACCAAAGCTGAGCTTTGCTCTTTAGAGCTACATTGCTTTTGGGTTTTCCTTTTTTCGCTTTGATTCTGTCTATCATTTCCAAATATTGTTTCCTCAAGCTGTGTGTCAGCGGTCTTGCAGTGGTAGTCTCCACTGGACGGGTTAAGCTGTATTTCCCCAGCGGTTGCAGAGGATCAGATCCTCTGGTCGGCAAGCTGTAGTGCCCAGCGAAGCTGTGTATCAGCGGATTGTTTGGCCAAGCTGTAAAGCCCAGCGGACGCAAGCTGTGTTGTGCAGCAGGAAGCCATACTCGGTTGAGTGTGGGGTGGACGTAGGTCGTTTACCGAACCACCTAAAAATTGTGTGTGCAGTGTGTTTGTGTTTTTGTTTGATCTGTGTGCGATGGGAATTCTTGCTTAGCTTATTTGGTTTCATCGCTCATGCTCATGTCTAGCTTTCGATATATAGATATGGTGAATGGATTTAATGGGTTGACCCTTTGCTTAGCATTCTTCCTTTAGCTTAACTGATGTTTGCCTAAATTCCGCTTTAGAACTTACAATAGTTTTAAATTAGGCAAGTTGATCTATTCACCCCCCCTCTAGATCCACACTCAGTGGAGATAGACTGCGTCCATCTAACCCAACACAACTCATGAACAAAGTTTTCCAACCATATCTGGACCAGTTTATTGTCGTCTTCATTGATGATATCCTGATATATTCCAAGACAAAAGAGGAACATGAAGAACATTTGAGGATAGCTTTGCAAACACTTAGAGAACACAAGCTCTATGCCAAACTTAATAAGTGTGAGTTTTGGCTCAAGGAAGTCTCATTCCTAGGCCACATTATTTCAAAAGAAGGTATCATTGTGGATCCTTCTAAAGTAAAAGCTGTCAAGAATTGGAGCCGGCCAACGACTGTATCAGAAGTAAGAAGCTTTCTGAGTCTAGCTGATTATTATAGGAGATTCATTAAGGACTTCTCAAAAATTACGGTTCCTTTAACTAGACTTACTAGAAAAGAAAATCCTTTTGTATGGTCAAAGGAATGTGAAAAGGGCTTTCAAAATCTTAAGAATCATCTTACTACAGCTCCTATTCTATCACTATCGGTGGAGGGTGGTGGATTCGAAGTGTACACGGATGCGTCTGGTATTGGTTTAGGATGTGTCCTCATGCAGAATGAAAAAGTGATCTGTTACTCTTCAAGACAATTGAAACGGCACGAGGAAAATTATCATGTACATGATTTGGAATTGGCAGCTGTTATTTTCGCCTTGAAAATTTGGCGTCACTATCTCTATGGAGAAAAGTTCACGGTATACTCGGACCATAAAAGTTTGAAATACTTATTCTCTCAAAAGGAGCTTAATATGAGGCAGAGGAGGTGGTTAGAATATCTCAAGGACTTTGATTTTGCTATTCAATATCATCCTGGCAAGGCTAATGCTGTAGCAGATGCACTCAGCAGAAAACTAATGGATATGCTATCAAGTCTTATGATTAATGTGACTAACCTTATTCCTCAATTTGCGCAGTTGAACTTAGATATTGACATAAAGGAAGAGGATTGTTTCATAGCTAATATCCAAGCTCAACCTACCTTAATAGAGGATCTGGTCAAGTTGCAAAATAATGATCTGGTATTACTGGAAATTAAGGCCAATATTGAACAAAGGCCGTATTTTTCTGTTTCCAATGGCAGAAGATTGTTATTTAAGGGCCGAATATGTGTACCATATCATGAGGATACGAAGAAACTGATCCTAGATGAAGCACATAATTCGAAGTACACCATTCATCCAGGAGGTACAAAGATGTATCAGGATCTTAAAAGGAACTTCTGGTGGCCCAATATGAAGAGAGAAATAGCGGATTTCGTGTCCCATTGTCTCACCTGCCAACAAGTAAAAGTCGAACATTTTAGACCTACAGGTAAATTACATCCCTTGAATATTCCCGAATGGAAATGGGAGAGTATAGGGATGGACATCATTATGGGTTTATCCAAGACCAGAGGGGGACATGATGGAATATGGGTAATCATAGACCGATCGACTAAATCCGCACACTTCATACCAATAAAGAGTCGATGGTCTGTGGATATCCTAGCAACATTATACATAAAAGAAGTTGTCAAATTACATGGTGTCCATGTCTCTATTATATCTGATAGAGATCCTCGATTCACATCGCAGTTCTGGAAGAGTCTACAACATTCACTAGGGACTAGATTAAATTTCAGCACAGCTTTTCATCCACAAACTGGTGGTCAGACGGAGAGAACAAATCAAGTAGTAGAAGATATGCTCAGGGCTTATGCAATTGACTTTGGAGGTAGTTGGCATGATCACTTACCTTTAGTAGAGTTTGCATATAACAATAGTTATCAGGCTAGCGTACGAATGAAACCTTTTGAAGCCTTATATGGAAAAAGCTGTCGATCACCTATATGTTGAAATGAAATAGGGGAAACAATTTCTAGGCCCCGACCTTATCAGGGATTCTATAGAGAAGATCAAGCTCATTCAAGAAAGAATGAAAATGGTGCAAGATAGGCAAAAGTCTTATGCCGACAATCGAAGACGTGACTTGGAGTTTCAGGTAGAAGATCATGTATATTTGAAGGGTTCTCCAGGTCGTGGTATTCGAAGATTTGACATTAAAGGAAAGCTAACTCCTAGATTCGTAGGCCCATTTGAAATTCTCGAAAGGGTCGGTGAAGTGGCTTATAGACTGGCTTTACCTCCACAATTAGCAAGAGTTCATGACGTATTTCACGTCTCCATGCTGAAGAAGTATGTATATGATCCTGACCATATTATCACTTATGACAATCTGGAGATTCAGAAGGACATGACATACGAGCAAACGCCAATAAAGATTCTGGAACGGGAAGTGCGTCAACTAAAAAGTAAAGTTATTCCTATGGTCAAGATTCAATAGAAGAAAATATGGTCATATGAAGCAACATGGGAAACCGAAGCAGCCATGCAGAAAAGATTTCCAGAATTATTTAACTGTAAGTTGTGGACACCAAAAATTGCACGCCCATATGTCCTGCCCGGTAGAACAACAACAGCATCAAGTGAAGAAATCCCGGAGAAGATGGGTTACCCAAACGCTCCGAATACACACACATTGTCGTGAAGCTGTCTCCTGAGTCACGACAGCAAAGAGAGACTAATCCCCGGAAAGCCCACGACCCGTGGGCCCCAAAGGAAACCAAGTGGATCGCAACTCGTGCACGCAACGGGCTCAAGTCTGCCTCAGCAGCACGCCCTTGTGCTGCCCCAAACAGCACACCCTCTGTGGCCTTCCAGCGGCATACCCTCAGGGTTGCTCAGTGGCACGCCCTGCAGGCCCACTAGCGGCACACCCCCTGGGCGCCCTCAGCGGCACGCCCCTTGAAGCCCCAACGACACGCCTTCTTGAGCCCCCAGCAGCACACCCACCATGAGGCCCTGGCCGGCACACACTGGCATGCCCCTCCAGCCGCACACTCCCCGGCTCCCTCCAACGGCACACTCCAAGTACCCCTCCAGCGGCATGCTTCCGAACGGCCTTTCAGTGGCACACTCGGGGTGGCCTTTCAACGGCACGCCCCTGCTAGCCCTTAGCGGCACACTCTGCAAGCCCCCCAGTGACACACCCTGGATACCACACCAACGGCACGCCCAGGGGTTTCCTTCCAAGGCATGCCGTCAAAGCCCTCCAGCGGCACAGCTTGCCAGCCCTCCAGCGGCACAGCTGCCCAGCCTTCCAGCGGCACGCTATGTCTTGTTCCTCACCCGGCGCATCCGACAGAGCGACGTGATGCCCATCCCCTACGACCCTTGGCGCGCAGCAGAGCCAACTCAGGGCTGGCTGAGGTGTCACCTAGAGAGGAAGGCACGCAAGCTACCCCCCTGCAACTAAGGACGGGAGAGTCAACTCCCATTTAATGCCCGTCGTCATCGAACGTTCCCGCCATCGACGGCTCGGCCCGAACGCTCCCGCTGCTGGGGTATAAAAGGCCCCTTCACCCCGCCTCAAGGGGGGGCAAGCAGACACAACAGAGGGACCAGAAGAGAAGAAGAGGCTGGGGCTCTCCCTGGTGCACCACTCACCGTCGCTGGAGTGAAGAGAAGAAAAGGAGAAGAGAAGAAGAGAGAAAGAGAGGGCGCTACCCCGTTCGCCACCGCCTGCGCGAAGGAGTGAAGAGTGAAGAGAGAAGAGAGTGAGCTATGGGAGGGGAGGAGCTGGTGCTCCGTTCCCCTCCCCACTGTGTTTATTTTGGCTTTTCCGCCCTGTCTGTTCTTTCCCTCTCAATGTATTAGCCTCTGTGCTCCCCCTCTACCAAAAGAATGGAAGAAATAGCTTTTCCCTTTGCATGGTGTTTTATGTGTATGGCATATGCGCGTCCTCGGGTGTTTGCATTCGTCGACGTCCTATGCTTTCCTCGTGTCCCCCTACTGCTGGTCGGCTTAGCAGTTCTTCTTCCCTTGCTCATCATATCATGGGAAGCATCCCTCTCGTTATCTATTTCGCCCAACCCCTCCTCCAGGCAGAGAGCAAGCTCCTCTTGGACAGTGGCCTTAGGGTTCACTCAATACGATGAGCAAAACTCAAGGTTAACTCCTTGCAAAATGCCCCATACCCCTGGTGTAATATCCCGGACCTTTCGGATCCTTTCTTCGCGGGTCCCAGATCTGGTTTTCGGAGTGTCCGGCTCCGTTCTGTCCGGAATTTTGTTTCAGACATCTTTCGTGTTCGGATCGGTGCGATCCGGAGTTGTTTCGGAGGCCCGGAGGCGTTCCGCGGCTTTTCCGCGTGTGTTTTCCGATTCCCGGTGTGTGTTTCGACTTTTTCTTCGGAAGCTCGCTGCGGGCGAACCGGGCGGTTCCCCCAGGCACGAGTGGTACCGTTGCGATCGGTGCGTTTTGAGGATTTCGGAAATATATTTTTCTATTTTTCGATATTTTTCCAAAAAATCAGATTTTCTATATATTCCCATTTCCTTTTCCTTTTCTCTTTCCTCTTCTTCTTCTTCCTCCCTTCTCTCCCGTGCGTTTCCACCGTGACCGCCCCCCTTCTTCCGGTGCTAGCCCCGGCGCCATCTCCTTCGGCAGCGGACGCGGCGAGGCGACGGCGGCGTGGCGATCGCGGCGGTGTTCGGTGCTCGGTGAGGGCGTGGGGAGTTCGTGAAGCTTCAAGTGTTCTTCGCGATTCGCGGGTGATTCGGCGGAGCATTCACTCCATTGAGGTAGGGTGACGTTCCTTAGCCTCTTGCCGATCTTTTCCGTGATTTATAGGCCGAGGGGAGGCCGAGAGGGGCTTGTTTGAGCATGCTTGGAGTTTTTCCATGTTTTGGCGAGAGTCGCCCGATCTATGGATTTGATGCATGAATTCGCGTTTTGATGGCCTAGAATCATGCTAGGGGTCCCCGGGGGCCTTCCCCTTTGATTTCCCACTCTCCGGTGGAGGTATGGGGGCGTGGAATGGTGTTTTTGGCCGTTTCCCGCCGTTCTCAATTTTCTGAGATGGTAGCGGTCTACCAGTGGCCGCGTTCACTGGTAGCGGTCGGGTGGAGACCGCCTTCACCAGGGTTTTTGACCGTTGGGGCTCATTCTGTCGGCTGGCGGTCGCGGTCTTGCGACTGACCGTGACTGCTGGTGGCGGTCAGGGGGCGACCGCTTTCACCATGGGGTCCGACACGGTCTTCGAGATGGGTTTTTGACCGTTGGAGTCTGGTCGCGGTCTCCTGGAGACCGCTATCAGGTGAAAACGGTCATCAAGCGACCGCGTTCACGTTTCGCGCACCAGGGTGGTCGCGGTCCCAGGAGGACCTCGACTAGGTGGTGGCGGTCCTGGGTCGACCGCGACCACTGGAGGCGGTCCTCCGGTGACCGTGACTCCTTTTCCTTGCCAATTCGAGTCCCGGACGAGCTAGTCTCGATCCCTGTGCTGACCCGTAGTCCGACTGATGCGGGGCATCATGTGGGGGCTACACGTGGGGGTGTCGTGGGGTCCCGGGAGGTGGTGAATTCGGTTTGTGTCACCGTGCATTAGCGTGGGTACAAGGAGCGTCCCTCGTACCTGTGGTTGCAACGTTGTTTTCCGTGACTTGAGAGTCTACTCCTTCAGTGACCCTCCACTAGTCGTAGCCTACCAGTACGCGTGTGCTGGTCGCACCAGGGAGTGGTGTACGGGCCGACCTTTAGAGACGGTTTGTGGACCGGTTACCGTTGGGCCCCACGTCTTGCAGCCAGAGTCCGGCTGAGGGGAAAACCGGTCAGAGGGCCAGACCAGGGACGCGCGATCTATGTGTGCACACGTGGTTGGGGGCGGTTGGACCCACGTCGACGGGCGTGACCCCAGCTAGTCACTTGTTTTTGGTTACTTGTACGGTGTCTGCGCCTCGGGTAGGACCTACCACGTCAGGCGGTTCACCTGCGGTGCGGTGTAAGACGTCAGGGGACGCTACCGGCTGTGCTTCTAGTGGGTGGTACTCCTGTTGAGTACGGAGTGACAGACTGTCAGTCGTGTGTTTCCGACCTTCGTGTTTTGTCGGGTTGGTCGTTGAGCTTCGGTCTTCTTACCGTGGCACGGGTATCGGTTTGCGTGCCATGGGACCTTTGTTTTGTAGAGTACAGGGCTCTCTTTTCCGAGGTACTCTCCTACCGCTAGTGTAGTGGTTTCTCGTTTTACGAGGTAGGGTTCGAGTGATCCCTACTGAGTCTTGTTCCGAGACTCATTCCCTGCGTGTTTTCACCGTGTTTCAGGTGAGGCGCCGCCCCAGGGGAGCGTGTCTGGGGTGCAGCGTGGTGCGGGTGCCCAGAGGTAGTGCCAGAGGTCAGAGCCGGGGTATGCCCCGTGTAGCTGTACTTTTCTTCCTTGTCACTGTACTAGTCGTGGACTATTGTTATTGTTGTTAATTTCTATTGTGGACCATGTAAAATGTTAATTTATTTCCTGCTTAATATTATAACTATTTAATTTCTGCAATTATTTGTGATACTTGTGTAGTTTCCACACCATCCTTTTAACCCTTCCGAGTCTTCGGGCTCGTGGGTGGCGGTGCGAGTCTCGGGTTATCGGGCCTTCCCTGTAATCGGATTCTCGGGTCGTTACAGCTGGTATCAGAGCGCGGTTGTGAATTACATGAGAATCATAGGTAATTGTAGTGGTCCACTAGTCCACAGCGATGATGTACAGGTGACGCTGGCATTGGGCGTCGTGTGTTTTTCTTGACCTTGCCGTTTTCGTGTTTTCTGTCTTTTGCTTCAGGAGCGAGTATGGCGCCGAGGAGGAGCTCTCGCTCTCAGCAGGGGCAGTCGGCTGGAGGCCAGGAGATCCAGCAGGGGGTCCAGAGGGACAGGAGGAGCTTAGCAGAGCGCCACCGGGGGCTACCGAGGCCGCGGATGCTGCGAGGGTTCCGGGGGCCGAGGATTTCTTCCGTGGCATGTACCAGCTTATGTCTCAGCAGTTCGGCGGAGAGGCCGGTGAGGGCTCGTCAGCTAGGGGTGGGCCAGGTCGAGCAGTGAGGGACTTCATGCAGTTCCATCCACCTTACTTTAGCGGCCAGGCAGACCCTGATGCGGCTCGTGATTTGCTCGATGAGATGGAGCGGGTGTTCAGTTCTGCGAGGAGTGCTGCCGAGGATAGAGTGGTGTTGGCCTACAACCAGTTACAGGGTACGGCTCGGAGGTGGTGGTCTTCCGAGTGGAAGACGTCCTTTCAGCTTCGTCCACTTGAGCAGATCGAGTGGGATGACTTTGTCAATGCTTTCGAGCGTACGTACTGTCCAGATATTGTTGCCACGCAGCGGATGCGGGAGTTTCTGGAGCTGGTGCAGGGTGACATGTCCGTGTTGCAGTACAGGGCCCGATTTGTCGAGCTGGGTCGGTATGCACCTCACATCATGGAGCATGAGAGGGTGAGGACCATGCAGTTTGTGCAGGGCTTGAGGCTGGAGCTGAGGCACCATTTGATCACGAACGGGGCCATTGATCTAGAGACAGCGTCTCGTGTTGTGATTTCTTTAGAGATGGATATGCAGAGGACTCGAGGACCGATCAGCCAGGGGCAGTCCTTGTCAGGTCGCAGCCAGCAGTCGGCTACCCAGTAGCAGGGTTTCTTCCAGCATGCGTCGGGTGGTTCAGGAGTACCGACATCGGCAGCTTCGGTGACAGGATCTGCGTCCTTCGGCTAGAAGGTCAAGAAGTTCTTCAAGAAAGGGTTCGGCAAGAAGAAGTCCAGGGACCAGGGGTAGGCTTCATCGGGCAGTGTACAACAGCCGGTTCCTTTGCAGCGTCAGGGATCAGTGGGTGGATCGCGAGGACCTTGTCCACGGTGCGGTGGGACCCACCCAGGCAGGCAGTGCATGGCGCCGATCGTCTGTTTTCGGTGTGACCAGCTAGGGCATATGGCGCGTGACTATCCTCAGAGGCCGCCGCAGCAGCAGGTTCCCCAGCAGCAGAGGCAGCAGCAGCAGTAGGGACAGTATCCGCCACTACCCAGGTCAGCCAGCGTGGGAGGCAGGCAGAGGGCTCGGGGCCAGATCACGTACATGACCAGGGCAGAGGCAGTGGCGTCGCAGCTCGTGGAAGGTACCGTTCAGATTTTGGGGTGTGCGGCTCGGGTTTTGTTTGATTCGGGCGCGTCTCATTCGTTTATTGCGGAGGATTTCGCGTCGAGCGTCGAGGAGCCGGTGACCCAGTTGTCCTGTGATTTGGCAGTGGAGTTGCCTTCGGGTGACTTTATGATCACTCCGTATTGCTTCGATCAGGTTCCGGTTTGGATCGATGGGCGGAGTATGCCAGGCAGGTTGTATGCGTTGCAGCTTCGGGATTATGATGTGATTCTAGGCATGGATTGGCTCGAGACTCATGGAGCAGTGGTGAATTGTGGAATGAAGAGGGTCTACTTCCAACATCCGAGCAAGAGGACCTTCTATTTCCAAGGTATCCATTCCACCTCTTCTCGATTCCTTATCTCTGCTATTCGAGCCCGTCGATTGCTTGATTCAGGTTGTCAGGGTTTTCTCGCGTCAGTGGTTGTGTCTGACCGGATGGAGCCGGATGTCGAGGACATTGCGGTGGTGTGCGAGTTTCCCGACGTTTTTCCCGAGGAGTTGCCTGGATTACCTCCCCAGCGGGAGATCGATTTCGTGATCGAGGTTGTGCCTGGTACGGGACCTTTGGCGAAGGCTCCCTACCGTATGGCCCCCGCTGAGTTGAGGGAGTTGAGGGCGCAGTTGCAGGAACTGTTGGCCAAGGGGTATATCCGTCCTAGCTTTTCCCCTTGGGGTGCGCCCGTGTTGTTTGTGAAGAAGAAGGACGGTAGTCTGCGGTTGTGCATTGACTATCGGCAGCTGAATGAAGTGACCATTAAGAACAAGTATCCGTTGTCGCGGATTGATGATTTGTTCGACCAGCTGCAGTCTGCGCGAGTGTTCTCGCGGATCGATTTGCGGTCCGGTTACTATCAGCTGAGAATTCACGAGTCCGATGTGGAGAAGACTGCATTCAGTACGAGGTACGGGCATTATGAGTTTCTGGTGATGCCGTTTGGGCTCACCAATGCCCCTGCAGCCTTCATGGACTTGATGCAGAGGGTGTTTCATCCGTATTTGGACCAGTTCGTGGTCATCTTCGTGGATGACATCCTTGTTTATTCGCAGTCTGCCGAGGAGCACGCGTACCATTTGGGTGTGGTGCTGCAGACGTTGCGAGATCACCAGTTGTATGCGAAGCTCAGCAAGTGCGAGTTTTGGCTCAGCGAGGTGCACTTTCTGGGGCACGTGATTTCTGGTGATGGCATTTCCGTGGACCCCGCCAAGGTCGAGGCAGTAATGTAGTGGCCGAGGCCGAGGTCGGTGACGGAGATCCGGAGTTTCTTGGGGCTTGCGGGTTATTATCGCCGGTTTATCCAGGATTTTTCTCGCATTGCGACCCCGATGACTAGACTCACGCGGAAGGATGTGCCTTTCGTCTGGTCCGAGGAGTGTGAGCAGAGCTTCAGGGAACTGAAGAGATTGCTCACCTCGGCTCCGGTGTTGGTCTTGCCTTCTGGATCGGGAGGTTTCGTGGTGTGTACAGATGCTTCCGGGGTCGGATTGGGTGCTGTTCTGATGCAGCATGGTAGAGTGGTGGCTTATGCATCTCGGCAGCTAAAGCCCCATGAGGAGAACTACCCTACCCATGACCTTGAGTTGGCGGCGGTGATCTTCGCGCTGAAGATCTGGAGGCATTATCTGTACGGCGAGAAGTTCGAGGTGTTCACTGACCATCAGAGTTTGAGGTATGTGTTCTCGCAGATAGATCTGAACCTCAGACAAAGGCGTTGGATGGAGTTCATGAAGGACTATGACTTCACCCTATCTTATCAGCCGGGCAGGATGAATGTCGTCGCCGATGCCTTGAGTCAGAAGGTTGCAGTCAGTACCTTGATGCTGAGGAAGTGGAGGCTCTAGGAACAAGTGCCCGAGGTATCCTTCATGCTCAAGATTCCCCAGGAGCTAGGGTTGGCAGTGCTTGCGAGTGTGACTGTCACTCCTGCTATCCGGCGTCAGGTGACAGAGGCTCAGCATGCGGACCCGGAGTTGCCCCGGATTCTTGCGATGGCTGATGTAGAACTTGGCGAGGACGGTGCTACGAGATTTCGTGGCAGGCTGTATGTCCCAACCGAGGAGCAGATTCATCGTGCGGTGTTGCGCGAGGCTCATGGGAGCAGATACACCGTACACCCGGGTGCGACGAAGATGTATCGGAACTTGCGGAGGCAGTTCTGGTGGCCTGGCATGAAGAGAGATGTCACCGAATTTGTGGCCAGGTGCCTGATCTGTCAGCAGGTGAAGGCGGAGCATCAGCAATCAGGAGGTACTCTCCAGCCCTTAGATGTTCCTGCTTGGAAGTGGGACCATATGACCACGGATTTCGTGGTGGGATTGCCGAGGACCCCGAGTGGGCAGGACAGTATTTAGTTGCTGGTGGATCGGCTGACGAAGGTGACGCGGTTGTTACCGGTCAAGGTCAGCTGGAGCGTGTCTAAGTTGGCTCGTCTTTATGTGGAGCGGATCGTTCCGTTGCATGGGGTTCCCATTTCGATCGTGTCGGATCGGGATCCGCGCTTCACTTCTGGATTCTGGAGGAGTTTCCAGCGAGCTCTTGGCACGGAGTTGGCATTTAGCTCGGCGTATCATCCACAGTCAGATGGTCAGTCTGAGAGGACCATTCAGACCTTGGAGGACATGCTGAGATCCTGCTGCCTGGAGTGGCAGGGGAGTTGGATTCATCACCTACCGTTGGTGGAGTTTGCCTATAACAACAGCTATCATTCGAGCATCGGCATGGCTCCTTATGAGGCATTGTATGGGCGTCCTTGTCGGACTCCACTTGATTGGTTTGAGGTGGGTGAGCGTGTTTTGACGGGACCGGAATTGGTGCAGCAATGTGTGGATGTTGTGCACCTGGTTCGTCAGAACATGTTGGCGGCCCAGAGTCGGCAGAAGAGCTATGCTGACCGTAGGAGGCAGCCCCTCGAGTTCGCCGTGGGCGATCATGTGTTCTTGAGAGTTTCTCCGATGAAGGGGGTGATGCGTTTTGGACGGCGTGGGAAGCTGAGTCCCCGCTATATTGGTCCTTTCGCGATTGTGGAGCGCATCGGTGAGGTTGCTTACCGGTTGCAGTTACCTCCTGAGTTGGCGTCGGTGCATGACGTGTTCCACGTCTCGATGTTGCGGAAGTATATGCCCGATGACTCTCATGTGCTCGAGTTTTCCGTTTGGCCTGAGGTGACTCCAGATCTTTCTCTCCCAGAGTTTCCGATCCGCGTGGAGGATAGGCGAGAGCAGCGCCTGCGGAACAAGGTCATTCCCTTGGTAAAGGTCGTGTGGCAACGACACTCTGGTGGTGAGGCTTTGTGGGAACGTGAGGACGAGATGCGTCAGCAGTATCCGTACCTGTTTGAGTGAGTCTTCCTCTTCTTTCCCCTTGGGTTGTTCTCAATTTCGAGGACGAAATTCCTTAAGGGGGGAGGGCTGTAATATCCCGGACCTTTCGGATCCTTTCTTCGCGGGTCCCGGATCTGGTTTTCGGAGTGTCCGGCTCCGTTATGTCCGAAATTTCGTTTCGGACATCTTTCGTGTTCGGATCGGCGCGATCCGGAGTTGTTTCGGAGGCCCGGAGGCGTTCCGCGACTTTTCCGCGTGTGTTTTCTGATTCCCGGTGTGGCGGTGTGTATTTCGGCTTTTTCTTCGGAAGCTCGCTGCGGGCGAACCGGGCGGTTCCCCCAAGCACGAGTGGTACCATTGCGATCGGTGCGTTCTGAGGATTCCGGAAATATATTTTTCTATTTTTCGGTATTTTTCCAAAAAATCGGATTTTCTATATATTCCCATTTCCTTTTCCTTTTCTTTTCCTTTTCTCTTTCCTCTTCTTCTTCTTCCTCCCTTCTCTCCCGTGCGTTTCCACCGTGACCGCCCCCCTTCTTCCGGTGCTAGCCCCGGCGCCATCTCCTTCGACTGCGGACGCGGCGAGGCGACGGCGGCATGGCGTAGGCGACGGCGTGGCGATCGCGGCGGTGTTCGGTGCTCGGTGAGGGCGTGGGGAGTTCGTGAAGCTTCAAGCGTTCTTCGCGATTCGCGGGTGATTCGGCGGAGCATTCGCTCCATTGAGGTAGGGTGACGTTCCTTAGCCTCTTGCCGATCTTTTCCGTGATTTATAGGCCGAGGGGAGGCCGAGAGGGGCTTGTTTGAGCATGCTTGGAGTTTTTCCATGTTTTGGGGAGAGTCGCCCGATCTATGGATTTGATGCATGAATTCGCGTTTTGATGGCCTAGAATCATGCTAGGGGTCCCCGGGGGCCTTCCCCTTTGATTTCCCCCTCTCCGGTGGAGGTATGGGGGCGTGGATGGTGTTTTTGGCCGTTTCCCGCCGTTCTCGGTTTTCCGTGATGGTAGCGGTCTACCAGTGGCCGCGTTCACTGGTAGCGGTCGGGTGGGGACCGCCTTCACCAGGGTTTTTGACCGTTGGGGCTCGTTCTGTCGGCTGGCGGTCGCGGTCTTGCGACTGACCGTGACTGCTGGTGGCGGTCAGGGGGCGACCGCTTTCACCATGGGGTCCGGCACGGTCTTCGAGATGGGTTTTTGACCGTTGGAGTCTGGTCGCGGTCTCCTGGAGACCGCTATCAGGTGAAAACGGTCATCAAGCGACCGCGTTCACGTTTCGCGCACCAGGGTGGTCGTGGTCCCAGGAGGACCGCGACTAGGTGGTGGCGGTCCTGGGTCGACCGCGACCACTGGAGGCGGTCCTCCGGTGACCGCGACTCCTTTTCCTTGCCAATTCGAGTCCCGGACGAGCTAGTCTCGATCCCTGTGCTGACCCGTAGTCTGACTGATGCGGGGCATCATGTGGGGGCTAAAAGTGGGGGTGCCGTGGGGTCTCGGGAGGTGGTGACTTCGGTTTGTGTCACCGTGCGTTAGCGTGGGTACAAGGAGCGTCCCTCGTACCTGTGGTTGCAACGTTATTTTCCGTGACTTGAGAGTCTACTCCTTCAGTGACCCTCCACTAGTCGTAGCCTACCAGTACGCGTGTGCTGGTCGCACCAGGGAGTGGTGTACGGGCCGACCTTTAGAGACGGTTTGTGGACCGGTTACCGTTGGGCCCCACGTCTTGCAGCCAGAGTCCGGCTGAGGGGAAAACCGGTCAGAGGGCCAGACCAGGGACGCGCGGTCTGTGTGTGCACACGTGGTTGGGGGCGGTTGGACCCACGTCGACGGGCGTGACCCCAGCTAGTCACTTGTTTTTGGTTACTTGTACGGTGTCTGCGCCTCGGGTAGGACCTACCACGTCAGGCGGTTCACCTGCGGTGCGGTGTAAGACGTCAGGGGACGCTACCGGCTGTGCTTCTAGTGGGTGGTACTCCTGTCGAGTACGGAGTGACAGACTGTCAGTCGTGTGTTTCTGACCTTCGTGTTTTGTCGGGTTGGCCGTTGAGCTTCGGTCTTCTTACCGTGGCACGGGTATCAGTTTGCGTGCCATGGGACCTTTGTTTTGTAGAGTACAGGGCTCTCTTTTCCGAGGTACTCTCCTACCGCTAGTGTAGTGGTTTCTCGTTTTACGAGGTAGGGTTCGAGTGATCCCTACTGAGTCTTGTTCCGAGACTCATTCCCTGCGTGTTTTCACCGTGTTTCAGGTGAGGCGCCGCCCCAGGGGAGCGCGTCTGGGGTGCAGCGTGGTGCGGGTGCCCAGAGGTAGTGCCAGAGGTCAGAGCCGGGGTATGCCCCGTGTAGCTGTACTTTTCTTCCTTGTCACTGTACTAGTCGTGGACTATTGTTATTGTTATTGTTGTTAATTTCTATTATGGACCATGTAAAATGTTAATTTATTTCCTGCTTAATATTATAACTGTTTAATTTCTGCAATTATTTGTGATACTTGTGTAGTTTCCACACCATCCTTTTAACCCTTCAGAGTCTTCGGGCTCGTGGGTGGCGATGCGAGTCTCGGGTTATCGGGCCTTCCCGGTAATCAGATTCTCGGGTCGTTACAGCTGGGTTCCTTGGCCTCTTGGCGCATGCCCCACCTTTCACACCCTTACCTCCATGCGAAGAACCTCCCTTGGTCTGAACCCAGCACCCTTGGACTTCACCCCCCCCCTGACCGGTGCATTCCTTCTTCCCTTTTTGCCCGGCACAACCCCAGCCCATGGGAGCCCAGTGCGCCCTTCGCGTCTTCGTCCGGTACACTCCAGCCAGCTAGCCCGGCACACCTCCCAGCCTTCCTTGGCTGGCACACCCTTGGCTCATTCTTGCCGGCGCACTTAGCCCGTTCTAGCCCAGTGTCTCCCGTTCGCTGATTCCTCCGAGGTTTTTCGAAGTTTCATCAAAGGTGCTGCCGCCTTCGGGCGCCCACCTTCAGTTATCGGGTTCCGCCACTCCATGTGGACGCGTTCCCTTTATCTCCCTTACGCTCGAGTCAAGGGGAGATGCTGCCGAATTTTCGTCAGAATTAACACAATAGTAATAATAATAAAAGAAAAGTAACACTGCAAAGAGAAATAACAAATGAACAAAATGAACACCAATGCAACGGCTCCACCGAAGTGATGAAAGAACCACGGAGATTTCGAACAAACTGATCACCTGCATCTTCATAACGAAATACCGAGCATGACCGCGAACTTGATCTGCATGAATAAAAGAGAACCAAATAAAGTTCCTTACATACATTTCATGAATAAAAGAAAACCTCCCACGTGTATCTCATGAATAAGAGAGCCTCTCTCATGAGCATAAGCATCGCAGTGCGTCTCAACATCCACCCTGCATGCATAAACCCCCATCCCACATGCACAAGCCTTGGACCATCATGGCCATAGACTTCACTATACCTACATTGGCTTCGCCAACACATGAGCTCCATTCTAGCCCGGCACAGCCCCTGCCCAGCACCCTCATCCGGTACACCTCCCCAGCCTCTACCCGGTGCACCCTTAAGCCACCGAGTCCGGGACAGTCTACCCTGCTTTAAACCTGCCCCTTTGCAGCCCCAGATCCTACTCAAACCTTGCACAGACCTTGTCTGAACCATGCACTGACCTTGTCCCTTACATGCATAGAACCTGCATAGAGCTCACTCTCCCAACGGCACAAACTCTGAACCTCCCCACGCACGGACCTTTGCCCGCATGCGCCTTCCCCTGATCCTTCACCGGCACACCCAAACCCCAGGCTCTACTCGGTGCACACCCTCATCTCCTCTTACCCGGCACACCCTTGCCCAGCGTCTCACCCCCTCTCCCTCTCACCGTCTCTCTCTCAATTTCCCTCGCCGTCTCACTTTTTCTCCCTCTCTCTCTCCCTCGCCGTCTCTCTTTCTCCCTCACCGTCTCTCTCTCTCACCATCTCTCCCTCTCTAGGCCCCTCACCGTCTCTCTCTCTCTCCCTCACCGTCTCTTTCTCTCTCGCGTTCCCAGCGTCTCACCCCCTCTCCCTCACCGTCTCTTTGTCTCTCGCGCTCCCACTGTCTCCCTCTCTCTCTCACCGTCTCTCAGCCTCTCCCTCACCGTCTCTCTCTCTCCCTCACCGTCTCTTTCTCTCTCGCGTTCCCTCACCGTCTCTCTCTCTCTCCCTCACCGTCTCTTTCTCTCTCGCGCTCCCACTGTCTCCCTCTCACCGTCTCTCAGCCTCTTCCTCATTGTCTCTCTCTCTCTCCCTCGCTGTCTCTCTCTCTCCCTCACCGTCTCTCCTTCTCTCTCTCAGTCGCTTACCCTCTCTTTCTCTCTTGCGCTCCCACTGTCTCCCTCTCTCTCTTCACCCTCGGTGCCTTTGTTCACCCACCTCTATCGACCTGGCCCCAGTTGCACCGACCTCAGCTACAGCTGCACCGACTCCAAGTCCCAACGGCACACTACCCAGCCAGACCCCAGATCAACCTTGCACCGACTTGCCTTTAGCCCCAGCCAGAAACTGCACCGATACAACCTAGCACTGCACGGACTTTCCCCTTTGCCCAACACCATTGCACCGAGGCAAACCGGCACTGCACCGACATAGCCTAGCATGGCATTGGCCTCCCCCTTTCCTGTCCAGAACCCGCACCGACTTCATCTCTTGCATGGACAAACACTGCACCGACTCCATCCCCCTAGCCAACCAGATTTGCACCGACCTTCCCATTACACAGGCCCTGGCCAGCATATGCACAGACCCTGGCCAGCTTGAACGGACCCCTTCCCCTTACATGAACATGAATTGCGCCGACCTCCTCAGCCCTTCACAGCCATTGCACTGGTCTGGCCCCATGCATAAACACACCCTGCACGGACCTCTCCCCAGCTTGCACAGACATTTGCCTGAACCCTGCACGGACCTCGGCTGCAGCTGCACCGACCTTTCCCTCCCCTCCTTCGCAGTTCAGGGCTACATCGACCTCAATCCGCAGGCTGCACCGACCTTGAGTCTGCCTCGGTGCGCATTGCACCGACCACGTCTACACCGACCGCCCCTCGCGCGCACGAAATATGCACCGACCTTGTCCCTGTGCATGCACTGACTTTAGCCCAAACATTGCACTGACCTTACCCAGCCTTTCTTCTGAACCTGCACCAACCTCATCGGAGCATTGCACTGACCTTGCCCAGCTTTTGTTCTGAACATGCACCGACCATAAGCCCAGGTCCTGCTCGTACCCCCCTTCCAGCAGTACACCCTCCTGCTTACACCCCCACCCGGTACACTCCCCAGCCCTTCTGCCCGGTGCATTCCTACCTTCCCCTAGCGGTACACTATCAACTCCCCTATCCGATGCACTCCTGCCCTCCTCCAGCGGCACACCAACTGACCCAGCGGTACACTCTCTAGCCTTCAGCCCCTTTTGGCCCATCCTCCCACGCGTGCCCTAAATGCAACAAAAAAAATAATAATACTAACAAACTCACAAAACAAGGGATAAACAATAAAAAGGGGATAAATAATAAAAAGGGCATAAATAATAATAATAAGAATAAATTCAAAAATTAAAATAAATAAATAATTATAACAAAGAAATAAGTAGTGATAATAATGAACTCAAAAAAAAGCAAATAAATAAACAAATAATAACAAAAATAAATAAATGATGATAATAACAAACTCACCAAAAATATATGAAAATAACAAAAAATAATTAAAACTCAAATAATAATAAAATGATGAGATCCGCTTCGCAGCCTCGTTCTCCTCAAGACCCGATATGAAGGGAACATTAACGCTGCCCCTCCAAGTCGGGTTCGGACCTTGGGAGCCATCCCAATATGGCCGTAATCCGACATGGCTCTGGGCCGATAGTTCGTCAAACCAGACTCGCTCCCATTGGGATTCATTTCTGCTCCTTCATTGAAATTACCGTAAACTCGGCATATATTTGTACGGATTTATTTTCATTTACGTCGTACTTTCAATACGGACCTTTGTCCGAACATAAAGTGGTCCACGAATGACCGACAAATATGAATAGAACGAGGTGGCCCTCATCATCCCTGGACCCTTTGCATGGGAATATTAACAAGGCCTCCGTGGGCCACACTTAGACCTCGGGTCCGTCCCGATTATGGTCATCATCTGATTCATATCCTCGGCCTGCAACCCGCTCCTTTTGAACACGTTTTCAGTTTTGGAGTCTAGTCCCGGGACTCTTCCCCGTTGCCCTCCGGCACCGAAAATATTAATGATGCCTGCGCAAGCCTTGTTCGGACCACGGGAGGCGCCCCCGGTATGGTCCTGACTCGATCTCGCACCGGGCCAATAAATCCACTAGCTTCCTGCCACACTAGCCGAGATTTAACCGAATGTTTCCAGTGTCTCGGAATAATATATATATTTTCCGTATCCCGACATACATATGTCCCAGGTCCTCCCGCGACGATTACGATATTTTCAAGCCGGACACCCGTCCGAATATTAAACGGTCTCCCGAATGACCGATGCGTTTCGAACGCTCGCTTCCTAGACACAGGGCTTTCCAATTGATTCAAGAGACATTTCCCCGTTGCCCCTTGGCACCAGAAATATTAACGACGCTCATGCGAGCCAAACTTCGACCGCGGGGGGGCCCACCGCAGCATGGTTGCAGCTTGCCCTTGCACCGAGTCAACAGACTTACTAGTTTCTGACCGCTCTAACCGAGGTTTAGCCGAACGTTTTCCATTCTTCCGAACAATAAATCTGCCGTACTCCAGCATACATATATTCCGGTTTTCCCGCGATAATCATGATTTTTTTGAGCCGGACATTCGTCCGAATATTAAATGGTCAGCACACGACCGACATGATCTCTAACGCTTTCTTCTTGCCCTCATACGAGGACTTCAACATTTCTTAATAAATTTCTATGCAATTAAGTTCCCGGCCATGAGGCCCTGATTCCCGGCGACTAATCAAGGGTGTTCCCTCGTATGGGGGATGTAAATAACCTCGTGACCTTTATGGCGCGACGGGTTTTGGTCCCGACACGAACCACACAATCGTCTGACCGAGTCAGATCGAGCGCACCATGGGCTCTTCGGAGCCCGAACAAATTGTCACTTCGGTGATTGGCACGCCCACGCACTTAATAGACGAACCACTTGAATAAGCGAATTTTAGTGCGTCCACAAGTCTGGCACGCCCGGTGGGACAGAAACTACCCTTCATCTCTTCGCCGGGATTCAGGGCCTCATGGCCCCCTAATAAACGATGTTTGCCTGCTTTGATGAATTGCATTTGCTATCTTCGCCAGCCCTATGGGGAGAAAATCCAGACTCGATGCAGCTGCCTTCGCGGCCTCGAGGACGCTGCTTCGAAGCATATGCAGCTTCCAGGAATCATGGGGGCTGTTATAAAAAAGGGGGGAAGAGAAAGAGAAGAGAAGGGAGGGGAAATCAAGCCCCCACGTCTTTTCCCTCAAGAAGAAAGAGAAGAAAAGAAGAAGAGAAGAAGAGAAGAAAAGAAGCAAAAAAAAAAAAGAGAAAAGAAAGAAGCAAAAAAAAGAAGAGAAAGAATTGGCAAGAGAGGGTTGTACGGCCACGTCCGTCGAGACCCGTGCTGAACAAATATTATCACTGTGGGGTTGATGCGGTGGAGCGAACCACTCATCCCCTCCCTGAGGGGGTGAGCGCTCTCCTGCACCTCCACCCTGGTCAATCATACAAAAAAAATTGGAGAAATAAAGAAGAAAGGAAGAGAAGTTGGCCAGCATCGCCGACTGAAAGAGCAAGAAGAAACCTGGCATCCCGCCCGACTCTAGGAGGTCCCGAGTCCGCGATGCAATGACCCCGCTCGTTCCTCCTTCCTGCTGCCTTCATCCGGCACAAAACGGCCCCCGAGTGGTTGTTAAAAGACCCAGCGAGCCACAATTGTAGCTTGGTGAATGGTTGCCCGCTGTGGGGAATGCTTTATAGCAATGAGGCCAAGCACGGCCACCACTCCCGAAGAGAGCATGCACATACCCCGCCATGGGGATGAGAAGAAGATATATACCCTGCTACGGGGGCATAGGAGGCAAAAAAAAAGAAATACACCCCATTCCCAGGGGCACATGAAGAGAATCCGCCCCGACTGAGGGGCACACAAAGCAAAAGCTACACCCCGGCTTCGGGGCATTTGAAGAAGAATCCGCCCCGACTTGGGGACGTAAGAAGAAATAGAGCTGCACCCCGGCTTAGGGGCATTTGAAGGGGAAATACACCCCGATATGGGGGCACCTGAAGCAAAAGACATACCCCGCCATGGGGGCATAAGAAGAAAAGAATTCACCCCGGCCTGGGGACACACAAAAGGAGAAACTCACCCTGGCTTAGGGGTATATGAAGAAGAAACGTACCCCGGCCTGGGGGCATAAGAAACAAAAGCACAACCCATGCTAGGGGCATATGGAGAGGAATGCACCTCGCCCTGAGGGGCGCAAAAAGTAAAAGAACACACCCTGGCTTAGGGACATTTGAAGAAGAAACATACCCCGCCAGGGGGCATAGAAGTCATGAAGAATACGCCCCGGCTTAAGGGCATTTGAAGAAGTCACATCCCGCCTCGGGAGCATGAGAAGCAGCAAGAATACACCCTGACCCAGGGGTATTTGAAGAAGAAATATACCCCGCATGGGGGCATAGAAGCCGTAAAGAACACGCCTCGGCTCAGGGACATTTGAAGAAGTTACATCCTGCCTTGGGAGTATAAGAAGAAAAGAGTCCACCCCATCTTAGGGGTATTTGAAGAAGAAATACACCCCGCTATGGGGGCATAGAAGCCATAAAGAATACGCCCCGGCTTAGGGGTATTTGAAGAAGAAGGATACCTCGCCTCGGGGGACATTGCAAGCAGCGATACACCCTGCTAGGGTGCACAGGAAGCAAACCACACCCCACTCCTGGGGACACATAAAGAGAGTACACCCCGCCATGGGGGCACATGAAGAGAATCCACCCCGACTCGGGGGTATATGAAGCAACAAAGAATACACCTCGCCTTAGGGGAGTCTGAAGAAAAAGCATACACCCCACTTTGGGGGCACAAGAAGCAAACATTCCCCAGCGTCTCGGGGCAGAAGAAGAAGAATTCCCCCCTCGGGGGCATATAAAAAAAAGAAAAGCAAAGATACACCCGGTGCCCGATGCACATGAAGAGAAAGGCACCTCCCTTTGGGGGCACAACAAGCAACAAAGATACACCCCGACTGAGGGGCACAGGAAGAGAAATACACCCCTGCGCCAGGGGCATATGAGACAAAACTATACCCCGATTTAGGGGCATTTGAAGTAAAGACTTCACCCCACCTCAAGGGGGGGGGGCATAAGAAGCGAGAGATATACCCCACCCCGGGGTCACAAGAAGAAAACACACCCCACCGGGGGGGCATAAGAATCCAAGAGATATGCCCCGCCACGGGGCAGTAGAGGCAAAATGCATTCCCCCCAGGGGCACATGAAGCAACATACCCCTTGCCTCGGCAGCATATGAGGCCAAGAGGCTACATCCCGGCTCGGGAGCATAAGAAACAAAAGATATATCCCACGTCGGGGGCATATGAAGTCAGGAATCACACCCCCGTCTTAGGGGTATTTGAAGAAGAAGCATACCTCGCCTCGAGGGCCTAGAAGCTATAAAGAGCACGCCCCGACTCAGGGGCATATGAAGAGAAGTCCACCCCGGCCTAGGGGTATTTGAAGAAGAAACATACCCCACCAGGGGGCATAGAAGCCATAAAGAACACGCCCCGGCTTAGGGGTATTTGAAGAAGATACATCCCGCCTCGGGAGCATAAGAAAGAGAAGAATACATCCCGTCTTAGGGATATTTGAAGAAGAAATATACCCCGCCAGGGGGCATAGAAGCCATAAAGAATATGCGCCGGCTCAGGGGCATTTGATGAAGAAACATACCCCGCCTAGGGGACGCAGAAGTAAAGAGATAGAGTACACCTCCACCCGGGGGCACCGAAGCAAAAGGCATACATCCCGACCTGGGAGCACATGAAGAAAGAATATACCCCGACCTAGGGGCGTCAGAAGAAGAAATATACGCCCCGATCCAAGGACATGAGAAGCAAGAGAATACGCCCTGCGAAAAGGGTATGAGAAACATGAAGAATGTACCCCAGCCTAGGGGCACAGAAAGAGACACACTCCGCCCTTGGCGCATAAGAAGCAGAAGCACCTACCCCAGCCTGGGGGCACAAAAAATACACTCCGCCCTTGGCGCATAAGAAGCAGAAGCACCTACCCCAGCCTGGGTGCACAAAAATACACTCCGCCCTTGGCACATAAGAAGCAGAAGCATCTACCCCGACCCGGGGCACAGAAACAAAAAGACATACATCCCGATCTGGGAGCATAAGAAGAAAGATATACTCCGCCCAAGTGGCATTTGAAGAAACAACATACCCTGCTTCGGGGGCACATAAGTCGTAAAGAGATACACCCCCGCCTTAGGGGGCCGTAAGAAGTAAAAGATACACCCCGGCTTCAGGGGGGCATAAGAAGCAAAAGATACACCCCGGCTTGGGGGCATTTGAAGAGAGCTACGCCCCGTACCAGGGGCATATGAAGAAGAAACATACCCCGCCTGGGGGCATAGTAGCCGTGAAGAGTATACCCCGGCTTGGGGGCATTTGAAGAGAGCTACGCCCCATACCAGGGGCATATGAAGAAGAAACATACCCCGCCTGGGGGCATAGAAGCTGTGAAGAGTATACCCTGGCCTGGGGGCATTTGAAGAGGGCTACACCCTGCCTCGGGGGCATTAAAAAAAAACACACCCTGGTCTGGGGACATAGAAGCCAAAAAAATACACCCCGCCTCGGGACACAGAAGCGAAGAGGCAAAACACACCCCCTCAGGGGGGATGCATACCAAATGAAGATACACCCCAACTTGGGGGCACATTAAGAGAAACACACTCCAGCGTGGAAGCATTAATGAGAAAAGAAGAGCAGAATAAAGAAAAAGACACACATGAGGCAGACGTGGTCTTCGAGCCCGCCTCATCACGCAAAAGAAGAGAAGAAAAGGAAGAAGAGACACATGAGGCAGACGTGGTCCCTGAACCCGCCTCTTCACATAAAAGAAGAAGAGCAGAACCAAAAGAAGACACATGAGGCAGACGTGGTCTTCGAGCCCGCCTCATCACACAAAAGAAGAGAAGGAAAGAAAGAATGCACATGAGGTGAACACGGTCTCTGCACCTGCCTCTCTACAAAAGAAGAAGATAAGAAAAAAAGAGAGAGTCACGAGGCAGACGCGGTCTTTGCACCGGCATGTCCATAAAAGAAGAGAGAAGAGAAAGAACAGCCATCGGGACGTTAAACCGAAAAATATTCAGCCATCGGGGCTTCAAGCTGATAGATATTCAGCCATCGGGGCTTCAAGCCGACAGATATTCAGCCATCGGGGCTTCAATCCGACAGATATTCAGCCATCGGGGCTTCAATCCGACAGATATTCAGCCATCGGGGCTTCAAGCCGACAGATATTCCACCGACGGGGCATTAAACCGACTAAACCTTCCGCCGACGGGGCGTTAAACTGACTAAACCTCCCGCCGACGGGGCGTTAAATCGACTAAACCTTCTGTCGACGGGGCGTTAAACCGACTAAACCTTTCACCGATGGGGGGTTAAACCGACTAAACCTCCCGCCGACGGGGCGTTAAACCGACTAAACCTTCCGCCGACGGGGCGTTAAACCGACTAGACCTCCCGCCGACGGGGCGTTAAACTGACTAGACCTTCCGCCGACGGGACGTTAAACCGACTAGACCTTCCGCTGACGGGGCGTTAAACCGACTAAACCTTCCGCCGACGGGGCGTTAAACCGACTAAACCTTTCGCCGACGAGGCGTTAACCCGACTAGACCTACCGCCGACGGGGCGCTAAACCGACCAACTGTCAGCCATCGAGGCTTCAAGCCGACAGCTACCTCATCATCGGCTCCTAGCCGACAGCTACCTCATCATCGGCTCCTAGCCGACAGCTATCTCATCATTGGCACCCCAGCCGACAGCTTCCCAGTTAAAAATAGACCTCTTGCTTTGGTTCGGATCCTTCCCCGGCCAGATAACAAAATAATAAACCTTCCATTTTGGTCCAGATCCTTCCCTGGCCAGAGAACAAAAGAGACCCTTCCCTTCGACTCTCACGTCCCGCTACCCAACGCCCCTCTGCAGGGCCATTTCGGCCGGGGCCCACTGTCAGGATTAATCCATCCGTCCCACCGCGCTTCCCGATTCTGGCTCCCACAGCCCGCTCCCCAGCATCTTTTAGCCCTTATGGCTCACTCCCGTGATGTCCCTCGGGTTCTATAGCCCGCTTCCCTAATATCCTTTCAGCCCTTTTGCGGTCTGCCTCCCTAATACCTTTACTACCACTACACATATACGTAACAACAATATTTTCCTATGCAAAAACAACAACAACAACAACAAAACAAACAACAAAAAAAACACAAAAAAAATAAAAAAAAGAGAATGCATGATTGCCCTGCTTGCATGGTTGCTTAATATAGAATAATACACCTCCTTGGAATTTTCTAGGACCGTGTTTCCTTGTTAAATAATACCCGATTCCGGATGCACGGGCATCATGGTACGCGCTCGAAGGGGACCCAATTATGGCGGGTGCACACGTCAAGGGGAAGAGTCATGGCTGAATCGCTAAGCCCAACCCACAAAATAAATCTGAGGCAACGCTCCCACACTTAGCACTTAATGTGTTCAATAGCTTTCAACCATAGGGATTGCCCGAATTCCTCCTTAGCACTCCACGGAGACTTGAACTCCTGCACTCGCGTGAAAGGTAATCGTGAGGAAAAAGCTATCTACCCCCACTGTAAAAGAGAGAGAGAGAAAAAAAAGATGATGAAAAAAAAAGAGAGAAACGTGAATCTGAGTAGCCGGGAATCCCCATTGAGACATATGAGGAGACTCGCGCGAAATGGTGAAGCGAATTGCAACAAGGACGAAGTCTAGTAGCCGGGAATCCCCATTGAGACATATGTGGAGACTCGCGCGAAATGGTGAAGCGAATTGCAACAAGGACGAAGCCTAGTAGCTAAGAATCCCCATTGAGACACATGAGGAGACTCACGCCAAACGGTGGAATCCGTAATAGAATTACAATAAGGATGAATCCTAGTAGTCGGGAATCTCCATTGAGACACATGAGGAGACTCGCGCCGAACGGTGAAATCTGCTACCAAAATAGACAGATGGGGGCTGTGCGAAGCTATCGAAATCGAGAGCCTGAAACCTATGTGTAGGCGCTAGAGTAATCCTCGAGTGTCACTAGGAAAACCTGCGTATCCCTATGGTTAGGGCTCTGGGTTTACACATTTGCACATCCACGCCACAAAAATTGCCTCGGGTGAAATGCGTGAATTTAGGCTATGCATGTAAGACGTGCGATATCCTCCTGACGAGTACACCACCCCTCAATCGTGCCTCGTGGCCCGCACCGTATCTGCGAATTACGGGCGATGTCCCTATCCCATCCCCTGTAGAAGGAGCCGCCTTATTTATACTTATGTCATGTCTGTTGACGGATGCCTGCATGCTTGGATGAAGAAATTAATATTAATAATAATAGCATAAAAAAAATGGCTACCGCAGCCTGCCTTCTCGATTTCGGCTTTCGCAGCCCGCTTTCCTGATTTCGGCCTTCATGGCCCGCTTCCCAACCTTTGGCTTTATAGCCTGCTTCCCCAACCTCTGGCTTTCATAGCCTACTTTCCCGACCTCTGGCTTTTATAGCCTGCTTCCTCAACCTTTGGCTCTTGTAGCCTGCTTCCCAACTTCGGCTCTTTGCAGCCTGCTTCTCAACTTCGGCTTGTAGCCCGCTTCCCCAACATTTTGGCTTTTGTAGCCCACTTGGCCTGCTTCCTGATGTTGGATCCTGTAGCCTGCTTCCCCGATCTTTGGCTCTCGTAGCATGCTTTCCTTAATTCCGGCTCTTGCAGCCTGCTTCCCTTTGGCCTTCGTTGCCTAATTCCCAACCTCTGGCTCTTGTAGCATACTTCCCAATTTTTCCTATTGTGGTCTGCTTCTCAATTTCGGCTATCGCAGCCCGTCTTCCCAGTTTTGGCTCATGAAGCCCAATCCTGGCCCCCATGGCCTACTTCCTACCCCTGCGGTTTGCTAATCTCCCAACTTCGGCTTCTCTAGTCCGCTTCCCCGATTTGGGCTTTCACAGCCTGCTTCCCAAATGTCAGCTTTTGTAGCCAGCTTCCCAATTGCGGCTCTCGTAGTCCGCTTTCCCGACTTCAGCCTTCACGGTCTACTGTCGCAACACCGATTCTGTCCCTTGCAGTCCACTTTCCCGGGTTCGAATTTCACAGCCGGTGCTCCCGGCACATTAGAGCACAACGAAAAGACCATTTTCACTCTAGATCGGACCGTCTGTCCAGCTAGAGGATGATCATACTCCTTTTATTTGGACCTCCCGTCCAGATCATTGAATAAACAAACTCTTTTCTCTGTCCCCTCGGGTGACGAATAGCCCATCTGATCTGAACCACCCGTCTAGATCATTGAATCCGCAAACCTTTCTCTCCCCCCTTCAGGTGGCGAATATCCCTTTGGAATCAATAAACCCTTCTCTCCACCCGCGTGGCTTGTTTTCAATTATCGGCCCCTGCACCGACAACTTTTCAATTATCAGCCCCTGCGCCGACAGCTTTTTAATTATCGGCCCTTGTGCCGACAGCTTCTCAATCATCGGCCCCTGCGCCGACAGCTTTTCAATTATCGGCCCCTGCGCCGACAGCTTCTCAATTATCGGCCCCTGTGCCGACAGCTCCTCAATCATCAGCCCCTGAGCCGGTAACTTTTCAATCATCGACCCTTGAGCCGACATCATTTCAATTATCGGCCCCTGAGCCGACAACTTTTCAATTATCATCCCCTGAGCCGACAACTATTTACTTATCGGCCTCTGAGTAGACAGCTACCTTCATCGGCCTCCCAGCCGACAGCTATCCAATTATTGGCATTCACGCCAGCAGTCGCCCGGAGTTCAAAGTAAGAAAAAAAGAAGGGAAGAAGAGAATAAGAAGGAAAAGAGAGAAGAGAAAAGAAAAAGAGAATAAAAGAGAGAAGAGAAAAAGAAAAAAGATAATAAAAAAAGAGAAAAAAGGGGGGAAAGAGAAGAGGAGGAGAAGAAGAGAAAAAGAGAAAAGAGAGAAGAAAAGAAAGAAAAGAGGAAAAAAGTGAGCATCCTATGAGGCCAAATGCGACCCTGTCGGCACTGATGAAGAGAAGAAGAGATCAACATACCACGTCAACGCCCGGCACCCTGTCGGCACTGATGAAGAGACAAAGAGACCAACATGCTATGTCAGCTCCCGACGCCCTGTCGGCACTAACGAAGAGAAGAAGAGACCAACATACCACATCATTCTCTGTCTCCTGTCGACACTGATGAGAAGAAGAAGAGACAAGCATGCCACGTCAGCTTTCGACACCCCGTCGGCACTGATGAAGAGAAGAAGAGACAAACAAGCCACGTCAGCTTTCGACACCCCGTCGGCATTGATGAAGAGAAGAAGAGACAAACAAACCATGTCAGCTCCCGACACCCTGTCGGCACTGACGAAGAGAAGAAGAGACCAATAAACCATGCCAACTTCCGACACCCCGTCGGCACTGAAGAAGAGAAGAAGAGACAAACAAACCATGTCAGCTCCCGACACCCTGTCGGCACTGACGAAGAGAAGAAGAGACCAATAAACCATGTCAGCTCCCGACACCCCATCGGCACCGACGAAGAGAAAAAGAGACCAGTACACCCGCGGGCATCGCCCGACTCATCCTTCGCCTGCACTACCCGTGGGTGGGGGGCATTTTTAGACACCAAAAATTGCATGCCCATATGTCCTGCTCGGTTTCAGAACAACAACAGCATCAAGTGAAGAAATCCCGGAGAAGATGGGTTACCCAAACGCTCCGAATACACACACATTGCCGTGAAGCTGTCTCCAGAGTCACGACATCAAAGAGAGACTAACCCCCGGAAAGCCCACGACCCATGGGCCCTAAAGGAAACCAAGTGGATCGCAACTCGTGCTCGCAACGGGCTCAAGTCTGCCTCAGTAGCACGCCCTTGTGCTGCCCCAAACAGCACACCCTCTGTGGCCTTCCAGCGGCATACCCTCAGGGTTGCTCAGCGGCACGCCCTGCAAGCCCACTAGCGGCACACCCCCTGGGCGCCCTCAGCGGCACGCCCCTTGAAGCCCCAACGGCACGCCTTCTTGAGCCCCCAGCGGCACACCCACCATGAGGCCCTGGCCGGCACACACTGGCATGCCCCTCCAGCGGCACACTCCCCGGCGCCCTCCAGCGGCACACTCCAAGTGCCCCTCTAGCGGCACGCTTCCGAACGGCCTTTCAGTGGCACACTCGGGGTGGCCTTTCAACGGCACGCCCCTGCTAGCCCTTAACGGCACACTCTGCAAGCCCCCCAGCGACACACCCTGGACGCCACACCAACGGCACGCCCAGGGGTTGCCTTCCACGGCACGCCGTCAAAGCCCTCCAGCGGCACAGCTTGCCAGCCCTCCAGCGGCACAGCTGCCTGGCCTTCCAGCGGCACGCTATGGCTTGTTCCTCACCCGGCGCATCCGACAGAGCGACGTGATGCCCATCCCCTACGACCCTTGGCGCGCAGTAGAGCCAACTCAGGGCTGGCTGAGGTGTCACCTAGAGAGGAAGGCACGCAAGCTACCCCCCTGCAACCAAGGACGGGAGAGTCAACTCCCATTTAATGCCCATCGTCATCGGACGCTCCCGCCATCGACAGCTCGGCCAGAACGCTCCCGCTGTTGGGGTATAAAAGGCCCCTTCACCCCGCCTCAAGGGGGGGCAAGCAGATACAACAGAGGGACCAGAAGAGAAAGAGGCCGGGGCTCTCCCTGGTGCACCACTCACCGTCGCTGGAGTGAAGAGAAGAAAAGGAGAAGAGAAGAAGAGAGAAAGAGAGGGCGCTACCCTGTTCGCCACCGCCTGTGCGAAGGAGTGAAGAGAGAAGAGAGTGAGCTATGGGAGGGGAGGAGCTGGTGCTCCGTTCCCTTCCCCACTGTGTTTATTTTGGCTTTTACGCCCAGTCTGTTCTTTCCCTCTCAATGTATTAGCCTCTGTGCTCCCCCTCTACCAAAAGAATGGAAGAAATGTTTTTTCCCTTTTCATGGTGCTTTGTGTATGGCATATGCGCGTCCTCGGGTGTTTGCATTCGTCGCCGTCCTATGCTTTCCTCGTGTCCCCCTACTGCTGGTCGGCTTAGCAGTTCTTCTTCCCTTGCTCATCCTATCGTGGGAAGCATCCCTCTCGTTATCTATCTCGCCCAACCCCTCCTCCAGGCAGAGAGCAAGCTCCTCTTGGACAGTGGCCTTAGGGTTCACTCAATACGATGAGCAAAACTCAAGGTTAACTCCATGCAAAATGCCCCATACCCCTGGGTTCATTGGCCTCTTAGCTCATGCCCCACCTTTCACACCCTTACCTCCATGCGAAGAACCTCCCTTGGTCTGAACCCAGCACCCTTGGACTTCACCCCCCCCCCCCTGACTGGTGCATTCCTTCTGCCCTTTTTGCCCGGCACAGCCCCAGCCCATGGGAGCCCGGTGCGCCCTTCGCGTCTTCGTCCGGTACACTCCAGCCAGCTAGCCCGGCACACCTCCCAGCCTTCCTTGGCCGGCACACCCTTGGCTCATTCTTGCCGGCACACTTAGCCTGTTCTAGCCCAGTGTCTCCTATTCGCTGATTCCTCCGAGGTTTTCCGAAGTTTCATCAAAGGTGCTGCCGCCTTCGGGCGCCCACCTCCAGTTGTCGGGTTCCGCCACTCCATGTGGGCGCGTTCCCATTATCTCCCTTACGCTCGAGTCAAGGGGAGATGCTGCCGAATTTTCGTTAGAATTAACACAATAGTAATAATAATAAAAGAAAAGTAACACTGCAAAGAGAAATAACAAATGAACAGAATGAACACCAATGCAACGGCTCCACCGAAGTGATGAAAGAACCACGGAGATTCCGAACAAACTGATCACCTGCATCTTCATAACGAAATACCGAGCATGACCGCGAACTTGATCTGCATGAATAAAAGAGAACCAAATAAAGTTCCTTCCATGCATTTCATGAATAAAAGAAAACCTCCCGCGTGCATCTCATGAATAAGAGAGCCTCCCTCACGAGCATAAGCATCGCAGTGCGTCTCAACATCCACCCTGCATGCATAAACCCCCGTCCCATATGCACAAGCCTCGGACCATCATGGGCATAGACTTCACTATACCTACATTGGCTTCGCCAACACATGAGCTCCATTCAAGCCCGGTACAGCCCCTGCCCAGCACCCTCATCTGGTACACCTCCCCAGCCTCTACCCGGTGCACCCTTAAGCCACCGAGTCTGGGACAGTCTACCCTGCTTTAAACCTGCCCCTTTGCAGCCCCAGATCCTACTCAAACCTTGCACAGACCTTGTCTGAACCATGCACTGACCTTGTCCCTTACATGCATAGAACCTGCATAGAGCTCACTCTCCCAACTGCACAAACTCTGAACCTCCCCACGCACGGTCCTTTGCCCGCATGCGCCTTCCCCTGATCCTTCACCGGCACACCCAAACCCCAGGCTCTACTCGGTACACACCCTCATCTCCTCTTACCCAGCACACCCTTGCCCAGCGTCTCACCCCCTCTCCCTCTCACCGTCTCTCTCTCAATTTCCCTCACCGTCTCACTTTTTCTCCCTCTCTCTCTCCCTCGCCGTCTCTCTTTCTCCCTCACCGTCTCTCTCTCTCACCATCTCTCCCTCTCTCGGCCCCTCACTGTCTCTCTCTCTCTCCCTCACCGTCTCTTTCTCTCTCGCGTTCCCAGCGTCTCACCCCCTCTCCCTCACCGTCTCTTTGTCTCTCGCGCTCCCACTATCTCCCTCTCTCTCTCTCACCGTCTCTCAGCCTCTCCCTCACCGTCTCTCTCTCTCTCCCTCACCGTCTCTTTCTCTCTCGCGGTCCCTCACCGTCTCTCTCTCTCTCCCTCACCGTCTCTTTCTCTCTCGCGCTCCCACTGTCTCCCTCTCACCGTCTCTCAGCCTCTTCCTCATGGTCTCTCTCTCTCTCTCCCTCGCTGTCTCTCTCTCTCCCTCACCATCTCTCCTTCTCTCTCTCAGTCGCTCACCCTCTCTTTCTCTCTCGCGCTCCCACTATCTCCCTCTCTCTCTTCACCCTCGGTGCCTTTGTGCACCGACCTCTATCGACCCGGCCCCAATTGCACCGACCTCAACTGCAGCTGCACCGACTCCCAGTCCCAACACTACCCAGCCAGGCCCCGGCTCAACCTTGCACCAACTTGCCTTTAGCCCCAGCCAGAAGCTGCACCGATACAGCCTAGCACTGCACGGACTTTCCCCTTTGCCCAACACACATTGCACCGAGGCAAACCGGCACTGCACCGACATAGCCTAGCATGGCATTGGCCTCCCCCTTTCCTGTCTAGAACCTGCACCGACTTCATCTCTTGCATGAACAAACACTGCACCGACTCCATCCCCCTAGCCAACCAGATTTGCACCGACCTTCCCATTGCACAGGCCCTGGCCAGCATATGCACAGACCCTGGCCAGCTTGCACGGACCCCTTCCCCTTACATGAACATGAATTGCGCCGACCTCCTCAGCCCTTCACAGCCATTGCACTGGTCTGGCCCCGTGCATAAACACACCCTGCACGGACCTCTCCCCAGCTTGCACAGACTTTTGCCTGAACCCTGCACGGACCTCGGCTGCAGCTGCACCGACCTTGCCCTCCCCTCCTTCGATTTTCAGGGCTGCATCGACCTCAATCCGCAGGCTGCACCGACCTTGAGTCTGCCTAGGTGCGCATTGCACCGACCTCATCTGCACCGACCGCCCCTCGCGCGCACGAAATCTGCACCGACCTTGTCCCTGTGCATGCACTGACTTCAGCCCAAACATTGCACAGACCTTACCCAGCCTTTCTTCTGAACCTGCACCAACCTCATCGGAGCATTGCACTGACCTTGCCCAGCTTTTGTTCTGAACATGCACCGACCTTAAGCCCAGGTCCTGCTCGTACCCCCCCTTCCTGCAGTACACCCTCCTGCTTACACCCCCACCCGGTACACTCCCCAGCCCTTCTGCCCGGTGCATTCCTACCTTCCCCTAGCGGTACACTATCAACTCCCCTATCCGATGCACTCCTGCCCTCCTCCAGCGGCACACCAACTAACCCAGCAGTACACTCTCTAGCCTTCAGCCCCTTTTGGCCCATCCTCCCACGCGTGCCCTAAATGCAACAAAAATAATAATAATAATAACAAACTCACGAAAAAAGGGATAAACAATAAAAAGGGGATAAATAATAAAAAGGGCATAAATAATAATAATAATAATAAATTCAAAAATTAAAATAAATAAATAATGATAACAAAGAAATAAGTAGTGATAATAATGAACTCAAAAAAGCAAATAAATAAACAAATAATAATAAAAATAAATAAATGATGATAATAACAAACTCACCAAAAATATATGAAAATAATAAAAAATAATTAAAACTCAAATAATAATAAAACGATGAGATCTGCTTCGCAGCCTCGTTCTCCTCAAGACCCGGTATGAAGGGAACATTAACGCTGCCCCTCCAAGTCGGGTTCGGACCTTGGGAGCCATCCCAATATGGCCGTAATCCGACATGGCTCTGGGCCGATAGTTCGTCAAACCAGACTCGCTCCCATTGGGATTCGTTTCTGCTCCTTCATTGAAATTACCGTAAACTCGACATATATTTGTACGGATTTATTTTCATTTACGTCGTACTTTCAATACGGACCTTTGTCCGAACATAAAGTGGTCCACGAATGACCGACAAATCTGAATAGAACAAGGTGGCCCTCATCATCCCCGGACCCTTTGCATGGGAATATTAACAAGGCCTCCGTGGGCCACACTTAGACCTCGGGTCCGTCCCGATTATGGTCATCGTCTGATTCATATCCTCGGCATGCAACCCACTCCTTTTGAACACGTTTTCAGTTTTGGAGTCTAGTCCCAGGACTCTTCCCCGTTGCCCTCCGGCACCGAAAATATTAATGATGCCCGCGCAAGCCTCGTTCGAACCACGGGAGGCGCCCCCGGTATGGCCCTGACTCGATCTCGCACCGGGCCAATAAATCCACTAGCTTCCTGCCACACTAGCCGAGATTTAACCGAATGTTTGCAGTGTCTCGGAATAATATATATATTTGCCGTATCCCGGCATACATATGTCCCAGGTCCTCCCGCGACGATTACTATATTTTCAAGCCGGACACCCATCCGAATATTAAACGGTCTTCCGAATGACCGATGCGTTTCGAACGCTCGCTTCCTAGACACAGGGCTTTCCAACTGATTCAAGAGACATTTCCCCGTTGCCCCATGGCACCGGAAATATTAACGACTCTCATGCGAGCCAAACTTCGACCGCGGGGGGGCCCACCGCAGCATGGTTGCAGCTTGCCCTTGCACCGAGTCAACAGACTTACTGGTTTCTGACCGCTCTAACCGAGGTTTAGCCGAACGTTTTCCATTCTTCCGAACAATAAATCTGTCGTACTCCAGCATACATATATTCCGGTTTTCAGCGACAATCGTGATTTTTTTGAGCTGGACATTCGTCCGAATATTAAATGGTCAGCACACGACCGACATGATCTCTAACGCTTTCTACACGCCCTCATATGAGGACTTCAACATTTCTTAATAAATTTCTATGCAATTAAGTTCCCGACCATGAGGCCCTGATTCCCGGCGACTAATCAAGGGTGTTCCCTCGTATGGGGGATGTAAATGACGTCGTGACCTTTATGACGCGATGGGTTTTGGTCCCGACACGAACCACACAATCGTCTGACCGAGTCAGATCGAGCGCACCATGGGCTCTTCAGAGCCCGAACAAATTGTCACTTCGGTGATTGGCACGCCCACGCACATAATAGACGAACCACTTGAATAAGCGAATTTTAGTGCGTCCACATAACTACACATTCCATAATCCATATAATGAATTTGGAGACCAAATTCTTCTAAGTGGGGGAGGGTGTAGTACCCCAAAATTTATATAAGTAATTTCTGAATTTATTTAATAATTTTCTAGAATTGATAAAGGTTTAAATAAATTAATAAATGGGTTATTGGATTAATAAGTCAGTATAAGGCCCAATTGGGATAAAATAATTAACCTAGCCTATCTAAATATGATCCAAAAGGTTTAAGGACCAAGCCCATCAAGATTGGCCCATATTCTAGAAGGTTATTACGCTTATTCATGGATTGTAAAGGATAAATACCACTTAATTAGATAATTATATAGACAAAATGAATAAAAGAGTTTTATTAAAGTGTAACTCTGCACGCGTTGGATGTAGCGGTCTATCGTGCGACCGCCACAGCCATGTAACGCACCCTTCTACGACCGTTACACCCTGTCAGTTCCGTGAAGAGAAGGAAGAGCAAAAAGATTGGATCTTTGCTATCCTATCCACTAGGGGTCAAGATGGAAGGACTCATAGATGTATTGAGGACTCTCAGAAGTCGATCTAAGCTTTATCAAGGACTCTAGAATCAATCTAATCTTCAAACCCTAGCCAAAAACCCTATAAATAGGACCTAGTTCTGAACTGATCGACCCTTACTTTTGGCTCGTGAAGAATCAAGGTAAGGAGTCATAATTTCACGGAAGTTCTTTATAAATTTTGTTTAGTATACTTTAGACTAATAGTTCTCCAAATTTCGTGCTTGGAGATCAACCAACCAAGGAGATTGAAGCGTCCAAAGTTGTTGGAAACTCATTGGAAAAGGAGAACTAGGGCATGCCTTTCAGACTGAAATTAGAAGTCTAAAACCCAGTTAAAAGGTAGGTCATCTCATGATTGGCAAAAACAACATGTTAGGGATAAAAGTCCTCTGATTTTGCTTGATTACATGCACTATAGTTCATGAATTTCATGTTTAAGTAGGGACATGCATACATGTATATCTTTAGCTTTAATGGAAAATAAAAAGGTACTATCTTGATAATTCACTGAAACCTATGTATCTAGATGGACTTTACTTTGTTATCATGGCTAGAATAGTTGGTTATTGTCATTTTTCTTGCATGGGACATAGTTCCTTATCTTTTTCGTCAACAGAAGCTCTGACAGATTAACGTAGGACCGTCAGGCGATTGTAACGGTCTTACGATCAGCGGTCACACCCTCTGTTATATTTCAATTCCTCTGTTGTCTCTGACGGACCAAAGTAAGTGCGTTACAATACTATGACGGCCTCCCGATAAACCATCACATCCCTGTGACGCGCCCATACTAGACCGTCAAAGTGCTATTTTTTGTCAACCCGATACAGGACTGAGGACAGTCAAACTTACTTATAATTAAGCCTAGTTATCTAAGTTTTAATCTTATTTCATGACTTGGAATTTATTAATTGATTCATGATAGGAAAAATTCATGTTCTAAGCATTTTGAGTTATTTTTAAAGCATATGTTAATTTCATTGCCTAAACTCTATAGTTTGAATTTAAACTATGATTTTAAGTATTGTATTGACGAAGTTTTATCGTGGTTTCACATCGCTACACAACCTTTTCCTATATATAGAGTCAATTCTTTAAGTACATGGCACATATTCTGGTATGTTGTCCATTAGTTCACACTTTATACTGTAGGAACATTATTCTTGAACTTGAGGACCTCTTTATTGGATATTCCTTCCAATGGATTAGAAAATCTTGTTTTAATGCCTCCGTAATTCTCCGCGAGCCTGGGATTCCCACTAGGACGCCGAGTTGGTTGTATCATTAAAGCCCATTATTTAGATTGCACTATCAATGGTTTCTGGTTTTAGCAATGTAACGGATCTAGATTGGACCGTCAGGCGTATGTAACGGCCCAATATATGACTGTCACATTTTACTGAGTCTATTCTACTATTCTGAATTCAGATCAATGTAACGGCCCAATACTGGAGCGTCACGTTAATGTAACGGTCCAGTATTTGACCGTCACAATGCTTGAGTATTTTAACCCAAGGTTTGACCAAATGGTTGATTTTTCAATGTTCTAGATGAATTAATGATGGTCTAGAACTTACCAAATTGATTCAAGATAACTAATTTAATTGATGGAAAGTAAGAAAGTTACCGTTATGCTGCCGATTTATTTCCATAAGCATAACATAGTATAAGTCATTCTTGATCTTTCATATTCTAAATTGAAGCGTTCATTCATTGATTATTATTATCATGAGTTTATTGAACTTATTACATTCTTGGCCATATTTTATTGTTACATGTGTGGAAGTAACTTGATTTATACTTGAAGATGCGATCGAGCACTGATTGTGTTCAAGGGCTCTATGGTAGTCCCCTCGGCTGATTGTCGAAAACATACTATTATAAACCATGGGGTATGATGCTACTAGCGTCGCATTGCACTGGGAGTACTTTCGTTATAAATAAGTGAAAATCCACGGCATGACATGACATTCTTATACATGACTTTCTTGCTTGATATTTCACAGAAATTCACGAAGTACTTGCTCATAAGCAAAAGATACTAGAGTGATGATTATGTGGCTTGCTAGTACATTCTCGGTACATTCTTATTGATAAAAGGGTAAATATCATGTTATTGTTACGTTCTTGCTAATTCATTCTTGCTCTCATTCTATCTTACATGATCGTTTTGTTACTTTAGTTACTCGCATGATTGATCGCATTTCGCGTGATTTTTACCTTATTCTCTAGAGCTAAAATGTTAATTACTTTAATAGTGCCTCCATGTTGATGCGAAGATACCTACTGGGCAAGTGTGCTCATTACCTATATTCAATCTTTTTCAGGAGATGGAAGTGATTCAAATTCGGATTCGAGTTATACAAGTAGCGGGTCCGAGAGTGAATGAAGAATGAGTGAAGACTTAGGAAAGTTGACAATGTTTAGCTCGAGTCTTTGTAATTTTCTATTTTCTTGAGTCTAGTATGATGAATGAAGTTAAAATAAGTGATTGTAATTGAGTATTTGATTTGATTATTAATGAAATGGAAGTTGAAGTTGAATACATATTGTGCAATTGCATTCTTATGTGTGTGATTATCTTGTGCTCTGATCGTTCTTGCTTGCAAGAGGCTTACCATGCCGGCTGTTCGCGGTCCCCGAGTTAGTCTTCCGTTGTAATAAAGGCTCGAGACGTGACAATGCCCTTCTACCCCTACAAGGTCAGATCGGATCCCTTGCTTTCTTCCTTCTCTTCTATCTTAAAATAGTTCGAATAATGGTGATGCTATAGCTGTGGTAACTGGGGAGGCATTCGATATCTGGTTGTCGTTCCTCTAACCTTGGAAACAGAGGAGGGCGGCTTCCCTTCTCCTGTTAAGGCGCTGCCTAGGGTTTCGCTACTCCTGGGGCGGGCGAGCTAAAGGAACCCTAAAAAGTGGTTTTGGTCGACCAAGTGGTACCATTTCTATCGGGGGGCACGTGATTTGGGCCTTTTATTTACTTCTTCTCTTCATCTCCCCGTGTTCTCACATCGTCATGATTGACACCCGTTTTATGACCAATGAGTTGGGTCATCTCTTTATCTTATTTTATGATGTCCCAGGTTGTTCACCGGTTATTGGGTCATTTCTTGTTATATTTGGGCTTATTTTATGGGTTGCTCTCCCTGGTTGGGCCTAGTTCCCTTCTTTTCTCATCATTTGAGCTTATTGGGCCTAAATAAGGGCTAATAAGGATGTTGTTGTAGATTTAATTGAAGATTTATTTGTCTTTATCTCTTTTGTCACGTCTCTTAGCCTTGCGGTCTATCGCACGACCGTTAAGGGGGCGTTGACGGTCCTTTGCTAGACCGCGAGGAGGCAGAGAGTCCTGTTGGGTTTCCTTGGTCTTATCTCTTTGTGGACGACTAGGCCTTGCGGTCTATCGGTCGATAGTTTTTCCGAGCCTTGCGATCTATCGCAAGACCATTAGGGGAGACAGAGAGTCCTTGTCTGCTTGCTCTTCTTCTCTCTATCCGTGGTCGAACTAGAGTCCTTAGTTTGATGATTTCTCTCTGAGTGTTGATCCTCAGAAGCTTCTGTTTGTTTCTATGGACTCTTGGAAGTATTATCTTCGAGATTTATCTACGTTCAGTCCTATTTTCGTATTATTATCCCTCCAACTCGACCTAAGGTTTTGGGAGTCTATAAATAGAACCCTTGACTTCATGACTTGAGGAGGAGATTTCTGGAGCTTGCAACGAAGTGTTGCCGCATCCTAGAGCGAGTACCAACCAGGGGGAGCTTGTGTCTGCGTCCTAGGGTCGTCTGGTCCAGGGAGTAGCCGGTTCTTAAGTGTTTTTTTTTTTGTGTTTTTCTTCTCTTAGTCTTTGTCTTATTTGCATCATCATAGCATATTCCTCTTCTTCTACCTCCACGTTCTTCTGCACTCACATCACGTTTTTAAACACTCTCCTACTATTTTCACACCCCACAGGGGTTAAAAAACCACCAACCCCCCAGGTATCCACCCTTCCTTTTATGCATATTAGTTTCATTGCACTATAGATACTACACTTTTCCAGGGCTAATTGGGTTGTTTTCTCCTTGTGTCTACGCTCTTTTGCAAGTTTACAGAGCTCATTACACGAGGCCCAAATCTTCTAGCCGGCCAGGAGGGGTGGAGGTTCAAGTTCCACATCATACTTTTCTGGGTTCGCTTAGCAGCCATCGCCAGACCGTTTGGGTTGCCTTGTGATCTATCGGTCGATCGTTTTTATTCTCCTTGCGGTCATCTGAGGACCGTTTTTCACGTATGCACATGGTTTTCTCTCCCGTGGGCGAGTGTGTTTCACTCGACTTCTTTCCAAGGAATGTGGTGTAGTTTTGCTGCATTACTTGCTTTGGTGGCGATCACATCCTTCTCACTTGGGTATTTGTCATCATATTCTTCCATCTTGTTCTTTGTTTCTTTTGCTTTAGTTGTTCCATACCCACGGTGTATGTTTACTTATCTCTTTCTTTGCTCCACGCCCACGGCGTGTGTTTAGTTCTTTCTATATGCTTTCCTTCGCACTGTTGAGATGACATGTCCACATGCTTTATATTTGATGTCATTGCTTGCTTGAGTTAGCACATATCACACATCACACCTCTATATCTCACACACCTCATCACACCACATCACGTAAATATCAACAGTCATGTGCCTTTGGATTTCCCCCGTAACGGGAAACGCTTTAGGTTTTTGTGAGTCTCGCGGAATCAACCAACGGATTGTTAAATTTGTTGGAGATTAAAGGGCAATATGCTAGTCCGGATGTGATATGAACAAACCAATTATTAAATTAATCTACTATAACAGCAAAAGAGAGAAACAAGTTTAGAATCGTCTGATTGGGAGAGAAGCGTGTCTCGGATGACACTGTCTTTGAAACTGAAGATGCCCTCTCCTCGTAGCACAGGGTTCACTGACGTTCCGTCCCTGAGATATGACTCAACCCCGTGATTCTACCGGCTTCTCTAGGTGCAAGGCTAGAATAGCCCCAAATCCGACCACTTGTTGATGAAGAATGCCCAGAGTAAAAGAAAAATCCAGAGAGTAGAGAATTCGCATGCAGAGTTTCAGAGAGCACAGTTTGCAGTAGTATATTATGATGACACTTCGAAACCCAAAATCAAGCCCTTTAATAGAAGTCTCGGGCAGTTGGCAGGGAAGCAACCCTTGGCCAACAGACACAACCCAACGGTAAGCCCAATTCAAATTCAAACTCGGTAACCAAAATGGTGCAGCCGGCCCGGCCCAACACAACACAACACAGCGCAGCCCAGCCCAGCCCGGCCTGACACGACGCGATGCGACACGACGCTGCTCGGCCCGACACGGCACAAACAAATAAATATATTATTAATCAAACCACTTAATCCGACACACAATTCGAGCCAACATTCTATGTCCCTTGCATCTCGACCCAAGGTTGAGCTCTCCAATACATAAAACCAAGGAAGTCTTTCCAACTTCCAATACGGGACAAAATATAAATGAAGGAATGGAATTTGAATCAACACCAACATAATTTCCAACATTCCCCCACTTGATTCAAATTCCAAAATCAACGAAATAAATAAAATAAAACAAAGTTCTAGGCAGAACTACTATGTCATGGGTGAAGGTGTCTTCTGGACTTGAACCTCCACTTAGTGAAATTAAGTCATCATCTGAAAGAGACTGTAGTGGACTAGGCCTTGAACTAAGTCCTTTTACTCAGACTGTTACTTAATTCACAACATAGTACATCAGTGATCGGATTCTTTATATGGTAGTGCTGTAGGCCATGCACTGATATCTCGTCTCATGAGTGCTCAAGAGAATACCCAATTCCCATAGATTGCGGCCCCACGATCACACTCACGTAGGTGGGTCTCCAAGGGTACCTACCACGGTCCATACCCTGCCTTATAAGGCCTTGATCCCATTAAGAGCATAGCTCATCCTGGTGCCGTTACAGTAGAGCACTAATCATCATTCACTAGGATAGGTATACAAAGTAAGTAGTGCTCTCCAATTACCCAATAGCTCGTATTCCACATTGAACCTACTTCATGAGATCTCCAATCACATAAGTTGGATATCTACTATGGTAACTGACTGTGGGATTTCAACCCCATCCCCCTTGATGATTCAAATACTAGCCTCCTCGCTAGACCTTTTGTGAAAGGATCTGCTAGATTATCCAATGATTTAATAAATTCTGATGAAATCACACCTTGTGATATTTTCTCTCTCACAGAGTTTCATCTAATATTCAGATGTCTCCTCTTTTCATTAATTATAGTTTGTTTTACTTTATCTATCACAGAACGGCTATCACAATGCATAGAAATTGCAGGTAAAGGTTTATTCATAACAGGAATATCATATAAAATATTTTTAAGCCATTCAGCTTCAGAACATGTAATATCTAATACAATTAACTCAGCTTCCATAGTTGATCTAACAATTATAGTTTATTTTACAAATTTCTATGTCACAGCTGCCCCTCCTAAGGTAAACACATAACCACTTGTAGAAATGGTATCAGAAGAATTAGTGATCCAATTTGCATCACAATACCCTTCTAGGACAGCAGGGAATCCAAAAAAAGTTAATGCTAAATCCATTGTTCCTTTAAGATATTTAAAAACTCTTTCTAAAGCATACCAATGTTCTTGACTAGGGTTACTAGTGAATCTACTTAGTATCCCTACAACATAAGCCAAATCAGGTCTAGTGCTATTTGTTAGATACATGAGACTACCTATGATTTGTGCATATTTTTCTTGAGAAATAGGATTATTTAAATTTTTTGTTAAGTTTGTACCAGGAGTAAAGGGTGTAGAAACATGAATACAATCTAAATAATTGAACCTTTCTAAAATTTTATGCACATAATGTGACTGAGACATGGAAATGTCATTAGATGTTTTAATGAGTTTAATTTCTAAAATCACATCAGCATGACCTAAATCTTTCATGTCAAATTTAGAAGATAAAAAGGACTTAGTTTCATTAACAATTTTCATGTTTGTTCCAAATATCAAACATAAAGACATAATATCACACAAGAAGAATCAACAACTTTACTATAAACACATTTATCAGAATCATTTATAACAAAACCATTACCTAAAACAACCTTGTTAAATTTTTCATTCCATTGTTTAGGTGTTTGTTTCAAACTATACAAGGACTTAATTAATTTACAAACTATATTCTCTTGTCCATACACCACAAAACCTTCTGGCTAATCCATATAGATCTCTTTTTCTAAATCTCCATTAAGGAAAGTAATTTTAACGTCCATTTGATGGACCTCGAGTCTATATATAGCAGCCAAGACAATTAGCACACGAATTGTGACAAATCTAGAAACAGGAGAGTATGTGTCAAAATAATCCATGCCTTTCTTTTATGCGTAACCTTTTGCTACCAATCTTATCTTAAATTTATCAATAGAACCATCAGGTTTTAGTTTCCTTTTAAAGATACATCTACATCCAATTAGTTAACACCCAGGGGGTAAATCACATAAAATCCATGTATGATTATTCATAATTGAATCCATTTCGCTATTAATGGCTTCTTTCCAAAAACTTGAGTCAACAGAACCCATTGCATCATGAAAGGTTTGAGGATCATCCTCAGCCAAATAAATTAGGAAATCATCACCAAAGTTCTTTTCTTTGTTGGTTCCCACGGAGTGCAATCGTATCCAGAATGGGGGGGTTGAATAGATCCTATTAATAACTATGGCCTATTTAAATCTTGACCCCTAATCACATAAATCACTTCTATAAATCAATAAAACACTTAGGCACACAGAGCAGCGGAATAGATAGAAGTGGAGCAAGCGATGATGTTAAAGCACGATGCCCAGTTCAGACAGGTCGACACACAGGGCAGTGAGGTCAGCACTTTTACCGCAAGTCACAGCACAGGTCGACACTCCTGCCTGTAAGGTCGACTTCAGTAGGATCCATCTATGTAGTGAGTTGGGGTCTACACTTCAGGGCAGTGAGGTCGACACCTCTGACACGGCACAAAACATAGGTTGACACTTCTTCAAGAGCAATTAAGATCTAAATGAGATGTAATACAATGAACCACATAGATCTTAGATCAGAGTAGCTAAGAGTTAAATGACTTGCTTAATGTGTGAGAGCGTGGAGATCACTAAAGTGCATGAGTGTCGAACGAGGTGAATACCCTTGGCAAAGCTTTCACCTTGGTACCCGTGTGCAAGGGTGCAGCAGGCAACCCAAGAAGCTGATGCGGTTAAAGACACAGGAGAGAAAGCAGCTCACACAAATTATGATAATCCATTTGATTGGAAAATGCTCCAAAGTGCCTATAAGCAAGAGTGTTGCAGACACTTGAGGAGATACACGTTAGCAACGATAGTGAGGGGATCAAGATGAGACAATTTGTGCAAGCAGAACGCTTGAGTGAGCAGAGAATTTAAATGGCGAAGTATCGCACGAACCTGTGAAATGGGGATAGAAGTAATAGAATAATCTCACAATGAATACAACCCACAACATAAGGATTTTAAGCTAGTTCGGTTGTTAGCCCACAACCTACGTCCACCCCACACCAAACTTGGTGTGGCTTTCCGGCTGACACACAGCTTGATCCGCTGAGCAGCACAGCTTGCTTACATAGCTGAGCAGCACAGCTTGCTTACACAGCTGAGCAACACAGCTTGCTTCCTGCTGACTAACAGCTGGAATAACCCAGAGGATCTGATCCTCTCTTCCTCTGAAACCACAGAGGGAACCCGCTCCCTAAACAAGGGATCGGAAAAGCTAGATGTATTAGTGATAGACGAACCGTAACAAATAGAAGCTGAATACTGCAAGTGCAGTGGAGAAGGAATAGAGACAATATAGACACCAGCTAAAAGAATGGATCAAGACAACGGAGCTGGTGATTGCAGTTACAAGATTGGATCTAAGGATCCTTTTCTTCAAGCACCGGTAGACTGCAGGGGTTTGTCTTCTCTCTCAAGGCTGCTCTCTTTTCTTCTTCTACTCTCACAGCATTGGACTATGTCAACCAAGTGCTGGGCTGCTCTCACACTTTCTTAGGAGTGTTTTAGGTGGATGGTCGAGAGCGTGGCTCTGTGTGGACGGCAGTAGCAGCTTCTTCAGTTGAAGAAGCTTGGTATAAATAGGTAAAAATCAGTTGTAACTCCAGGGAAAAATGGCGCCAAGAAGTCTCTGATGGACCAATGCACCGGCTATATTTTCCCTCCATAATTTCCCTTGAAGCATGCGCCAGGGTGAAGTGAGAGCTTGGAGTCTTCCAGGCAAGTTCCATGTTCGACGGTGGCAGCACCTGGAAGATGTGACTGAGTCTTCTCATTTAGATGCTAGGAGATCTTCTCATTAAATGCTATCTTCCATTGGCTGAGCCCAGCTTTTAGTACAAGGATAGGTACGATGGCAGACAGTGTTAAGGAGCAGATCAGATTTTCCTTTAGACAACATAAGATATTCACATTAAATCTCCCTCAGATAAGCAGTCTTCTCATTCTGCACAGGTGTATTCTACTGCGTACATGGCTGGTTGGACAGCCCATTGGTCGACAGCAAGATAGTGGCAGACTGCGGAGTGTCCTATTCCTAACAGCAGACAGTCTGGACAGGCAGACAGATAATACTGACATCGCGACAGACTGAAGTGGCTCTTCCAGCTGGATTTCTGACAGAAATCATCTCCAAAAGATAGATAAATGAGTGATAAGATGGTAGACCAAGGGTCAGACCTTGGGACGTGGTCCAGACCCCAAAAACCTTAATTTTAATGATTTGCGGTTACTTTTTCTCTCTCTGGATGGCCCACTGATCTGACAGTTTATTTGCTTGAGGATTCTTGGATGATCAAGGGTGTCGACCTCCTGTATGAAAAGAGTCGACACATCTTAGTAGAATTCAATAGAGCACTTCCTGGAAGTATAAGAGTGTCGACCTCCTTCGAGGTAAGTGTCGAGACATCCTTTGAAATCTTGAAGGCCCATGACCGATGTGTCGAGACTTCAGACGACAGTGTCGGGACATGTATGCTTGGTTCCAAGATGTCATCAAGACTGTGTTGAGACAGCATCAAGCAATGTCGAGACATGTGGGCCATGTGCAGGAATAAACACACGACTGTGTCGACACTTTTCTGTTAAAGTGTCGAGACAACCTTTGAAAGGTTTTGAGAACAGCTTCTACCGGTTACATATACGTTCTGGTTGAACCTAAATGTGTCGACACATTTCTGTTAGTGTGTTGAGACATCCCTTGAAAGGATTTGAGAATAGCTTCTGCCTCAGCTAATTTCTTCCTGAGGTGTCGAGACATTTGTCAGATGTGTCGACACATGCTTTATGTGCAGAGATGTCATCCGAAGGTGTCGAGATTTTTTTCTCTTTTTAATTCAGCCCTTGATTGAGTATGCTCAGACCTTGATGTATGGACCTTGAGCAACGTGCATAGACCTGATATGGGTTGGCCAGGGATTGCACGGACCTTGATCTACTTATGTGCTCGGTCCTTAGTTCATTTTCCTTGGCCTTCTTGCATTGACCTTGGTCCTTCATTCTTATGCAGCCTAATGCCTCATCTATGTGACTGACTTGATTTCTTTCTATCCTTGCAGACACACTTTGTTGCCGGTGTGGGTTTGACCTGAATTGCATGAGTGTTTGTCGCTATCAACTGCAGGTCAACCTATATTAATGACTCATAGTTAGACATTATTGAAACAAAAGAATATTATACATAAGCCCAACATGCATAGTCAGCCATCATCAAAACACTGGAGTTACACATGATATACCCTTGTCCAACATTCTTTCCTTACTCTTTTAGGTCTTTCTACAACAAGTTCAGGTTCTATAATAGAAGTGTCATATTGAGAGGGATTAAGAGATGGTGATCCTTCTTCAATATGTCTTGTGACATTATTTTTCATAGGAAAAATATTTGGATTTTTTGCATAGAAACCATTGTTAAAAGTGAATTTGTAAAAAAGTATTCCTAAAAATGCATTCGCAGGTATATCACTGTGTAATCAGAATTGTGCAAAAATGTCATATTTATTTGCATACATATCACTTCTTTTTACCAATAACTTGCAAGAAAACCACGCTTAAATGGCATTTATGCACTATTTGAATTAACTCAGTGATATACTTGCTAATACATTTTTAGGAATGGTTTTTTTGTAAATTCACTTTTACCAATGATTTTCATGCAAAAAACCCAAAATATTTTCATAATAAACAGCATCAGATGCTCTTATTTTAATAATAGTGTTGACACTTATTTCACTAATATCAGATTTTATAACAAAGAACATGTTTGCAGCACTATTTTCAGCATATCCAATAAATATGGCATCTACAGTTTTAGGACCTATTTTCCTCTTCTTATTTTCAGGGATCTTAACTTTTGCAAAACAGCCCCAAACTTTTAAATTATTTAAGTTGGATTTTCTTTTACACCATAGTTCATAGGGTGTAGTTTCAACATTCTTATGAGGTATCATATTCAAAATATAGCATGCAGTTAATAAAGCTTCCCCCCACATATTGTTGGGTAAATCAGAATAAGTTAACATTGAATTTACTACATCTAATAAAGTTCTATTTTTCCTTTCAACTATACCATTAGATTGAGCAGAATAAGGGACAATAGTTTCATGTATGATACCACTTTCATCACAAAATTGAGTAAAGCCATTAGAAGTATATTCTCCTCCTCTATCAGACCTAACCCTTTTGATAGTTTTCCCTATTTGATTTTCTGCCAAGTTTTTATAGATTTTAAATTTTTCTAAGGCTTCATCTTTGGATCTTAAGAGATATATATAGTAGAATCTAGAGTGATCATCTATAAAGGTTATAAAATATCTCTTGTCATTTCTAGTTAATACACCATTTGAATCACATACATTAGTGTGAATTAAATTTAAAAGATCACTACTCCTTTCAACAGATTTAAAGGGATGTCTAGGGAGTTTTGCTTCAACACATGTTTCACATCTAGACTTATCATTTATATTCGTTCTACAAATTAGATTTAAACCCATCATCTTTCTCATAGTCTTATGATTCATATGGCATAGTCTAGAGTGCCATAGACCAGTAGATTCCGTATTGAAGACAGAAGTTGAGGAATCAGAACAAAGATTGATATTATTATTAACAACATTGGGACAGAGCACATTTAACTTAAACAATCCTTCACTTACATAACCCTTTCCAATAAAATTTCTAAATTTAGTGATTACAACTTTCCCAGACTCAAACACTAACTTATAATTATTCGTATTCAATAAGAATCCACTAATAAGATTCCTCTGAATGGAAGGCACATGCTGGACTCCTTGGAGAGACAGGACCTTTCTTGAAGTTAACTTCAAGTTGACTCGTCCTTCCCCCACAACTCGAGCAGCACTAGAGTTCTCCAAAGTCACACTCTTGTTGGTGGCCTGATAGGTGACAAAAATATGTCGATCAAAGCAAACATGAGTATTAGCTCCTGTATCTATCCACCAATCATTGGAGAAATTAATTAAATTTATCTCAAGGAATAAAGTTACAAACCCATTGGAAGGCTCAGAAGAAGAAGCTCCAGAGGTTATCATGTTGACTTGAGGATTTGGAGTTGGGTGTTGATCATGGCGTTGGAACCTGAGATGAGGTCTGCCACTATCCTTTCTCTCATAGCAGTTCTTGGTAAAAATGCCCTGGTCTTCCACACACATAGCAACACTTTTGATTAGACTGATTCTTGAAAATTTTCCCTTTAGCCTTATAGTTTTGATTCTTTTGATAATTGGTTTTCTTTTGCTTATGGAATCTAGGATTAACATTTCGGAACCAAAGATTATGACCATTTCTATTTCGGTTTTCAGTTAGGTTGACATTGGAGGAGTTTTTAGACTCAATTAGCTTTCTTTGTTCTTCCTCAATTCGAATAGAATATTGAAGTTCATCCAGTGAAATCTTAGAATGTTTATGTTGAAGGGATCTAGCAAAGTTATGCCAAGAAGGTGGGAGTTTATCAATCAAACATGAAACTATTAAATTTTCATCCATATTTTGACCCCTTGATTTCATTTCACATACAATATTGAGGAATTCATGAGTTTGTGAAACTACAGACATGGTATCAGATATGATAAAATGCAGAAACTTAGAAGCAATGAGGGAATCAAGCCCTTTAAAAACGGTGCAGCCGGCCCAACACAACATAGCACAGCGCACAAATAAATAAATATATTATTAACTTATATTCAATCGAACCACTTAATCCGACACACAATTCGAGCCCACATCCTATGCCCCTTAGGTCTCAACCCAAGGTTGAGCTCTCCAATACATAAAACCAAGGAAGTCTTTCCAACTTTCAATACGGGACAAAACATAAATGAGGGAATGGAATTTGAATCAACACCAACATAATTTCCAACAAAATTGATTCAGAGTTGATGAGAAATCATGAATCACTGAATCCTTGATTATTTTGGCGAGTGCACGGATCTTCTTCTTTGTGCTACAGATGGAATGTTCGTTGATGGTGAAGCATGCATTTGGCAACAGCTGGAGGTTAATATTACATTTAAGGGAGGAAAGAAATCTGATTACAAATTTTTTATATTTGTCTCAATGTAGATTCTACTTCCATCTCATGGTAGCAGCCACTGATGTTTTGTTTCCTCAATGTAGACTATGATTTTTCTTGATTGGATTGTAGAAATAAGGTTTTCACATTGCTATGTACATAACTGTTTCCTGATATTATATTTCCAATGTATATGGCAAAAATTAGCAGCTCTTGGAAGTGATAACTAGAGGCATTCAACTTGTTCTCAACTAGGGAGAGACTAGATTAGCTGTTGCTGATGACCTTTCAACTGTTGCTAATGTTGAACCTTTTACCAAGCTCTAAATAAAATTAGGTTCCTTCACGTTTTACTCTCTTGTGTTTAACTTGTAAGTTGGTTTTATTTATGATGATTGGGAACATTGTATACCTTACTGGATGAGTCTAATTTTTAGAAGATTGTTTCTTTTCGCATGAAGATGTCTGTCATGTATGTCAGCCAGCGTTCTTGAATACTCAATTCTGTTTTCATTATGATTCTGCATTATCTTTTAGTTAAGTAGATTTCATTTCTAAACAATGAAATGAGTCTTTTGCTTTATTAACATCGTAAATGTTGGCGTTCAATTTCAGAATGGGGAACCTTATCACAGAACAAGAAGCGTACTCTAGCTTCATGACAAAGGAGCCAAGGAAAGCACTCTATGTTCCTATTTTTCTCATTTGCTTATCCTTTGGTTCCAGTGCAAAGGTCATACATTTTCAGGTCTATATTGATTTAAAGGTACATGTGGATCATTTTCCATCTTATTCTGGCATCTTCTTTTTGACATAGGAACAATTAGATATGCAAGTGCACATGCACATTGAGGTCGTATAGGAAGTAGAAGAGATGATCTTGAGTCATTAGCATACACATTAATATTCCTCATCAGAGGAAGGTTGCCCAGGCAAGGCTATCAGGTCTATTTCTTTGTAGATTTGGTGTATGGTTTACTTGTATTGCTGGTTATCTTGTTTTTGTAGGGGCTATAGGCTTACTCTTGCTCATGCTTAATGATGCAGGGAGACAATTAATAAGGGCTTCCTTGCTTGTAAGAAACAGATGGCTACTTCCCAGAGATGTGTTGTTTTTGTCCACCAATGTTTAAACAATTTCTTGAGATCGTGACAAATATGAAGTTTGATTTCAAAGCTTATTTCTCTCTTCAGAAACTGGATTTAGCCATGCACACCCTTAAGGCCTATCAGAATAGATGGAGCTCTGAAGGTTGTTATGAATATAACCTGATTTAAATAAAAAAATATAACCTGCTTTACTTTCCCTTTGGTTTAAAAAGTGTTTCATCATCAATTAGTTGTCTTGTTTGTTTCACTTGCTTCTGCTTATCCTTGCAAGAGCATAATATTTCTAGCCACCCTTTTCTGTAGCAGGTTAGACAGAAATGGGGACGATTACTTGTAAATCTTGAAGAAGATGAACATCCTAAAAAGAAAGTTGAGCCTGACCACCCAATGGATTTCAGTCTGCAATGCACGGCGGCCCATGAAACAAAGGTAATCTAAGTCAACTTGAAAGTTAGATGCAGTCTAATGAGAGTCAGTGTGCTTTGAAGTTTGAAATTCACATCAGACTATTTACAATGTGAAATTAGGGCCAAAAGAAAAGTTCTCTATATTTTTAATTCAAAGAGATTACAATGTATATGTACATGGGAACTCACAATTAAGGCCCAGACACACACTGAGAACAAAATAACAAAAATACCCCAAACTTAATTATTTTAACACTCCCCCTCAAGCTGGAGCATATATATCAAATATGCCCAGCTTGTCACATAGAACACTGAATCGGCCAACTCCAAGCGACTTTGTGAAGAGATCAGCAAGTTGGCCCTCAGTAGGAGTGAAAGGAGTACTAATCTTCTGAGACATGACGGCATCCCGAACAAAATGGTAATGAACCACAATATGCTTTGTGCGCTCATGAAATATTGGATTCTTTGCAATATGGATAGCAGCTGGTTGTCACATCTCATCACCATAGGTTCAGAATAAATGACCCCAAAATCTTCCATCAAAGATTTCAGCCACGTCATTTCACAAGTTGTCTAAGCTATTGCTCTATACTCTACTTCAGCACTTGATCTAGCAACCACACTTTGTTTCTTGCTTCTCCAAGTGACAAGATTACCTCCAACATAGGTACAAAACCCAGAGGTTGATCGTCGGTCCAACTGAGATCCCGCATAATCTGCATCAGAAAAAGCCTCAATAGATAAATAATCATTTTTCTTATATAGAAGACCACATCCAGGATCTCCTTTGACATAACACGGGATCTTTATAGCTGCTTCCCAATGACATAACTTTGGATTATGCATAAACTGACTAACAACTGATACAGCAAAGGTAATATCTGGGCGAGTCACTGTCAGATATATTAACTTTCCACAAAATCACCTATATTGAGTAACATCATTGAACACTGGACTATCCTCCACTTCAAGATCAGACTGAGGAACAGTGGGTGTATCAGCAAGTTTACACCCCAACATTCCCATCTCCTGTAACAAGTCTAGAGCATATTTTCTTTGAGATAAGGAAACACCATCATTACTATAAGCAATTTCAATCCCAAGAAAATAGCGCGGTCTCCCTAGGTTCTTAGTAACAAAGTGACACTGAAGGTATTTCTAAACTTCCTTAACTCCATTTTTATCACTTCCCGTGAGCAACATATCATCAACAAAGACAATAAGAATCACCACACCATCAGTTGTATGGCGAACAAACACAGAATGATCGGCTTGACTCCTCTTTAATCCAACCCCAGAAGCAATCTGACTGAATTTCTCAAACCATGCTCGAGGACTTTGTTTTAAGCCATAGATTGCCTTTTGTAGTTTACACACCATCTCCCCCTGAGTAACATACTCAGGAGGTTGCTCCATATATACTTCTTCTTTAAGATCACTATACAAGAAGACATTCTTGACATCCATCTGCAACATATTCCATCCTTGATTGATGGCAAGAGAAAACAACACCCGAACAGAGTTAAGTCGAGCAATAGGAGAAAAAGTCTCGAAATAATCAACTCCATAAGTCTGGGTAAAGCCCTTGGCCACAAGTCTAGCCTTATATTTGTCAATGGAGCCTTCTGGAGTGTACTTTATAGTGAACATCCATCGACAAGCAACAGGGGTAACACCGGCTAGCCGAGGTACAAGGACCCAAGTACCACGAGACAGTAAGGCAGACATTTCCACATCCATAGCAGCCTTCCATTCAGGTTTGGATAGTGCTTCAAAGATAGACTTTGGAGGGTGAACATCAGAAATAGACAAGGCATATTGGCGAAAAGATGGAGACAAAGCATGATAAGAAATAAAGTCGTCAAGAGGATGCTTCGTACTGGATCGTTTTCCCTTGCGAAGGGCAATAGGAAAATCTAGATCAGAAGCGGGAAGTGAAGTCTCACCAGTGGGAGGAGGAGCCTCCAGTGAAAAAGTTGACTGTGGCAAGACGGCAGGCGGTGCACTATGGGTCTGTCGTTGATAGACCTGTCCAAATCTATTATCTGCATCCTGAGGCTCAACACAACAATCAGTATTTACAGTTGGCACATCCAGAGAAACAAGATCAAGAAAAATAGGTGAAGGAAAAGTCTGTGCAGGAGAAGGTTGTGGAGAAGAAGGAGAATCATAAAAGGGCACAGACTCAAAAAAGGTCACATCAGCAACCACAAATGACCTCTTGGACCGAGGGTCAAAACATTGATACCCTTTTTGGGTCTGAGAATATCCCAAGAAGATACAAGGAATAGATCTGGGAGTCAACTTATCATGTCCTGGTCCAAGAGTGTGAACAAAGCACTTACACCCAAAGACCCAAGGAATTAGAGGAAACGGATCTTCATTTGGATATAAGCATGAAAAAGGACTTTTGTCATCTAGCACCTTGCTCGGAACCCGATTAATAAGATAGCACGAGGTAAGAATGGCATCACCCCAATAGTACTTTGAAACATGCATGTGAAACATAAGAGTACGAGCAACATCAAGTAAATGCCGATTCTTCATCTCATCAACCCCATTTTGTTGAGAGGTGTAGGAGCAAGATGTTTGATGAAGAATTCCATGCATTGAACAGAAGGAAGCAAAGGATGACTAGACATATTCCTTGGCATTGTCTGTACGTAAAATTTTGATGGAAGTGGAGAACTTATTTTCTATTTCTGAATAAAAAGATTTGAATACACCAAACATATCTGAACGAGATCTCAAAAGAAATAACCAAGTCATCTGAGCGAAATCATCAACAAAAATGACAAAGTATCGAAATTCGAGTCTGGAGGTGATGGGAGATGGCCCCCAGATGTCGGAGTGTACAAGATGAAATGGAGCAATGCTCCTTTTACTATTACTAGAGGGAAAGGAGACCCTATGATGTTTCCCAAGCTCACAGGCTTCACACAAAAGTCTATTTGTTGAAGAAGAAACGGGAACAATCTCCCGTAGCCTGGAAAGGGATGGATGTCCAAGTCGATAGTGCCACTGAAAAAAAGTATCAGATGTTAAGGAAGCCTTATGTCTTTGGAGAGGCCCATCAACGAGGTAGTACAATCCTCCAGACTCGTGACCGCCACCAATCAGCTTCTTCGTCTGGAGATCCTAAAATACACAATAAGAAGGATAGAATGTTACTGAATAGTTTAAGGAACGGGTCAAAGATCTAATAGATAACAAGCCAATGGGAAAGTTTGGAACATAAAGGACATCTTTCAGGGTTAGAGATGAGGTATGAACAATCCCTTTCCCAGCAACAGAACTATAAGACCCATCCGCTACAGTAACAGAAGAATAAGTATTAGATAAATGAAGAGAGAAAAAAAGGGAACGGCTACCTGTCATGTGACAAGAAGCACCAGAATCCACAATCCAGGAGGAATTGTGGTGAACTGCAGAGGCACTACCTGAAGTGGTGGTATGAAAGGATGAAGAATGTGTTGAGGAGCCTTTTAAGAGTCGTTGGAATGCCTCATACTCCTCGAGAGACAGTGTAACCCCTTTCTCAGATGGTGGTTCGGTAGGTGGCTGCTGCACAGGCTGTGGCATAGACTCAGGAGTGAAAGATGAGGAATCACTAGAGACACCTAGATTAGCAACAGGACGCAGACGTGATCCCCCTTTGCCATATTTCTTCCAGTAAAAATCAGGCTGATGTACAGTTTTGTTGCAATGAATACATGGAGAGCCACACCCACGGCCACGCCCCCCTACTGTAAGAGCTGAAGCACTACCAGACTCTCCAATCTCGCTGGATGTTGTCTCAGTCAGATTCAATTTGGTACTTGCTCTAAGAACACGAGAGTAAGCACCAGTCAATGTAGGAACTTGAGTGTCTGCAAGCAAATTATCTCTAACATGTCCGAGATTATCATCCATTCCAGACAAAAACTTAGCAACAATAAACTCTTCCTTTTGTTTCTCTAGCTGAGCGGCATCTACAGCACTAGGCTGATACTGTTTTAATTCACTCCAGAGACTCTGAATTTTAGCAAAATACTAAGAAATAGGTCTTCCTTCTTGCTTTAGATTAAATAATCTTGAATAAATATTATAAATATGAGAAATATTGTGCTCTGCAGAATAAATCTTTTTCAGAGTATCCCACATCTCTTTAGCGGTGTTTGAAAAGACAATACTATTGAAAATACTCTGTTCACAACTATTATTCAGAACTGAAATTACCATCCCATCATCAACTTCCCAAGCTTCAAATGCCTTTGTGAGGTCCCTGGGGTTGAGCGGGGGGGAGGCCTCGCGCCTCCCCCTTCCCCCTCGAGTTCCTCCTGCCCTCCGGTGTTGCCCGTCGCCGGTGGCTCCGGCATCCTCCCCGTTGCATCCCTCGCTCCTGGCTCTAGCCGTACGGCAGCTGCCCCTTCTGCTGCGTGATGTGCTGGGGCTTCGGAGCATGGCCTTAGGCCTCTGCCTGCCCCTCCAATGTCCTCTGGAGGTCTCTTCGGTGGAGCCTTCTTCTCCTCCGCCGTGCCCAACGCCTCCATGGTTTGACACGTCTTTGCTCCCCCCTACACACAACCTTTGGCGGGATACCGTGGGTCGTCCTCCTGCCAGCCTGCCGCCTACGGCGCCCTCCCATCCATCGCTTCTGTTGCTGCTGGTGCAGGCAGCTTCGATGCGTCCTCCTCTGGACCTCCGGGTCCTCCTTCGGCCGGTTCGGGTTGCTGCTCCCTCTGGCGCCCCTGTTCCTGGAGGTGCCTTGCCTTCCCCCTTGGTGCCTGCTCGTCCCCCCGTCGCTCAGGCTGATGCCGGTGCAGGCTGCCTCTCCAGCGCGTGGTAGGTCCCCTGCCCTAGCTGCCTCTCCTACTGGCCTAGTTTCTGGCCACGGTGCTTCTTCTCCGACGGCGGTGGCTGTAGCGTACTCACGCGACCCTGCCCCTACCGGTACCACCATGGGTCCCCCCTCTCTTGGAGCTGCTCCTCCCCCCCGTCCACTGCAAGCCTGGCTCATTCCCTCACCGCCGTCGGAGCTGCTCGCCTCTCAGCCTCTGCCACTGTTCTGCCGTCGTCCTCCAGTGTTGTCCTTCGCCCGCCTGCTCCGTCCTTGCCTGTCGCGGTAGCTGGCCTCGCTACGGCTCTCCTACTGCTGGCGGTGTTGCCCCATCGCACTCCGCCGCTATCCTTCCTGCTGGGCCTGGGTTGAAGGTGGTTGGTGGCCGCACTCTCTGTCTGCGGCCGGTGCAGCCTCCCTCGCCCACCCTGCTGCAGGTGGCACTCTGCCACCACCGTTGGGAGTCTCCTCTGGTTGGTGCTGCCTCGACGTCCACGCTAACGCCACCTGGTCCTACTGTCCTGCTACATGGTCCTATGGTCCTGCCAGCAGGGGCTTCACCTGCAAGCGGTGTCGTCCCCGTGCCTCTGTCTGTGACTGGAGCTGCCTCGTCTGCGGTTTTCAGCTGTCCATGGGCGATGGAGCTCGTGTGCCTGCCTCTGTTCCTTCTCGCGTCCTTGTCCTTGCCCTTGCTGCCACCCTCAGCGGGAGGATTGCTGGACCTCCGCCCGTCCCAGGTGGTGCGCCAGTCGTTCTCCCCTCCGGCGCTCCCGACCGTCAGCCAAGCTTGCAGCCACCGACGACCACGTTCTGCGTTCTACAACAGTGTTACCTTGCCCCATGTCTTGGGCTTTGTTTCATTTTTCCTCTATTGGGCTTATTGGGCCTTGCCCACATGTCATACTTCGGGCTCCTCCCTTCCTTAGCAGGATGCCCCCCCTCCCCCTGGACCTTTGTTGTCCCCTGTATCCTCAACCCTTCTTTCCTTTTTTTGTTTTCAATATATAAAATTCTCTTGTAAGGTGGTCGGGGTTGAGTATCTCCCCTTGCCCCTTGCAAGTATGACCTTAGTTAAAAAAAAAAAGCTTCATATGCCTTCTTATCAGTTTTCTCTGGAGGGTCTTGCTCAATATGTCGACGTTTTCTCAAAGAAAGCAACAAGAGGCAAAAAGACAGTGCCCATTGAGAATAATTAGTGTCATTTAATTTTGTAGCAGTAGCCATCATATGATAAAGTTTTCCGTCAGAAGTCGAGATAGAAGTCGACCTCGACGATTCTGCCATGACAACAACAAACCAAACAACCAAAGCCTCTGTTGCGCAAAAAGTGATTCAAACAATCTTCTTACAGCAACAAATGGGTCAGCACATAGAGAGAAGATCAGAAGCCCTCATGTGCTGACCATCCTAAAGGAACGAGTGCGGAGAAAACTCTGTTAGAAGATAAGGGTACGCTTTCTTACCACCAAAGACGATGTTGCGGTCAAACGAAACGATTTACACCGTGATTAGAAATTTCAGAATTTTCTAGAGACTTCAAACCCCTTGCACCGCAGAGGAGACACATGGGCAGGATCGGGACCGCATCACCCACCTGTGAGGGTCGCAAGGTGATAGGTCGCCGCGCTCACGTACGACGGGTAGTGCACACGACGCCCGAGGGTCGAACAGCGACTTCGCGCCGCGCCCTTCACGCGAGCGCCAGCGACGTTGCGCTGCTCACCCGCGTGGCCTTCGCGTTCGCCAGATGAGGACGGAGGTGAAGGCGGTGCGGGTGGGGGGGGGGGGAGGGAGGACGCCGCGGTGGTGGTTCCCTACATCGACGGAGGGAGGATGCCGCGGTGGTGGTTCCCTACCCCATCGGCTCTGATACCATGTGAAATTAGGGCCAAAAGAAAATTTCTCTATATTTTTAATTCAAAGAGATTACAATGTATATATACCTGGGAACTCACAATTAAGGCCCAGACACACACTGAGAACAAAATAACAAAAATACCCCAAACTTAATTATTTTAACATACAAGAACATTTTTTACAACATTGCTTAATTTACATGCTTTCAAAAAGGAAAAAAGGAAGCACTACTTTGCATTGCTCTTGTGTATACACATTTTCTGATGATTGCATTGCTGGTTCTTGAATCTAAAATATGCCGTGCAAAGTGTTTCACTTCCTGAAGATACCATATTTGTTACTCTTGTTCTTTTGACTCCCGGAGAAAAGGCTTCAGTCTTGTTGGTATTTTTCTTTGTGTTATGCTTCATAGATAGTCTGACGTTATTTTTTTAGATGTAGGATGCCTTCGTCCATGTGATGATATACTATTTTGCTAATTTCATTTTTCCTGCTCTTTCCCAGTTGCTTATTCATGCCAGACTTTAACAATACCCTTTGAAAATTGAGAAACAATTCTTGAACCCTACGGGTTTATAGAGATTCTTAATCGACACCTATGGTCTGCTGTGATGATCGCCAACGCTGGGTTCATTGTGTATGTGATGGCATCAGATTTGTTTATCATTTATTTTATTGCCTATAAAACACAAATAAAATATGCACAAATGTGTATCATAATGTTATTTTAGAAGTCATCTTTGCCCAACAAAGAAGAATCCAGGTTCTTCTTTTTTTTTTTTTTTGCTAAAACAAGAGAATGTAAAAAATTGAGAATAGAAGCTAGAATTATTCTTTTATTATAGTATGTTTTCAATTGTTTCTCTGTTATCTTATTGGAGTAAGACATGATGCCCATTCAAGAAACCAACCTTCACATAGTTTGGTGTGCTTGCAATTATTTGAGGAATGGGTGAAGGTTTTAACTGGAGTTGGCTGGTGAGGGATTAGTTGGTGTGACAGCAGTCACAGAATACCTTGGTGTTGGTTACTTTTTAGGAAGCAGCATATGATGTGATCTTTATGTGCATGCTGGCTATAAGTTTTTATCTTCTTTGATTTTACTAGTCAAACTGTTGTTCCATCCAGTTTCTAGTAAAATGTTACAGCTTTCTGCAATTTCACTGTCCCTATACACGTTTAGTAGTTGTTCTTTTATTAATGTTATGTTATATACTTATATTGCTACTTGTACATCCCTTCTTTCATTTAATACAATGGTGGTACCAACCGCTCTCAAAAAAAATGTTATGTTATATTCTGTCCTCTTTTTTTTTTCTTTCCCATTGTCTATATGGAGGAGCACCAAAGGGTCCTCAGCTAAGAGAGCTAGAGAGGGGAGCAGACATTGTTGTTGCCACACCTGGTCGACTCAATGACATTTTTGATATGGGGAAGATCAACTTCCGTCTAGTTTCATTTCTTGTGCTTGATGAAGCAGACCGTATGCTTGACATGGGTTTCGAACCTCAAATCCGTAGAATTGTGAATGAGATACCTCCTCGTAGGCAAACACTTATGTATACAGCAACATGGCCCAAGGAAGTGAGAAATATTGCTGGAGACTTGCTAACTAATCCTGTTCAGGTTAATATTGGAAGTATTGATGAGCTTGCTGCAAACAAATCAATCACACAGGTAATCTTTGCTCAATCTTAGGAAATGTAATCTTTGATCATTTTTTTGCCTCATATGAAAAGTGTGGATCGTATAATTTGGAGATGCTACTGGTTATATGCATTTTGGAGTTTTTTTTTTTTTTGTGGGGGGGGGGGGGGTGTTGAAAGTTTTACTCTACTAACCTTACAATCTTTTTTAAACCAAGTTCCCCTGTGGGGTTTTGAACCTTGTATTACACATGGAGAGTCTTTACCAACTGAGCACTCCTTGAGTCTATTGGCTATATGCTGCTCAAAGGGTAAAGGAGGATGAAGGAAAATGCAGATGCCAACATGTTGTTATGAGCTTGACTCCCCAAAAAAAGAAGAAAAAAAAGTGTGAAGTTCTTTAAATGTGTCCAGTTCTCACCTCATCCTGTACTTTACTGGGTATCTGGAAGTCCATTCCTCTTCAAAGACGTATGTTACTCTGGCATAGATGGGTGGAAGGTCTCTTAAAAGCGGCATTTAAGTGGTATACCTTCACATCGTGACACGGGGCCCACTGAAACAGATGAAACAATGCCTAAAGTTGCAATTTCAGGGCCTCTTCGGTGGTTCTCTGCTTGTAGCGTAGTAGCATTGCGATTCATGATCAGTATGTCTTTTATTGGTCTATAGACCAGCTTAATGATGCATAGGCTATGCCCATGCTCCATCTTTATCTGCCTTTTGATATCCTTTACATTTCAATGTTATGAAGTCTTTTTCCATTTCAATCAAACCTTTAGACAGGAAGCTTCTGCATCATGGGATAACCATTTTGCTCTGCACTTGGTTAGGTGATAAAGAAAATGCCTTAAGAAGGAAGCCGTTTTTGTAGTGGGATATGATGTGAGTTAATATTTTCTAAAGATCGTTTGGTAAGTATAATGTTCCATTAAGAAATGGGCATCCTGTAATTCTTGAAAATATGTTTGTAGCATGTGCTATCTACTCTGTTGTCATGTGGCTGTTGTGATTACATGTGGCTGTCTGCATGAGATGCTTATGAGAAACGGCTAGAAACGACTACATTGAAAACTGGACATGAAAAAATGAATGGGCATCATGCCTTACTCCAATGAGTTCTAATGATGTCGGCAGGAACTTAGCTACACTGCTTGTTAACAGAGCTTCTAAAATGCATGAGCTTTTTTGGCACCTTGACTTTGCACTACATTGATATCCATTCGGTATCATTTTCTTCGGGGCAAGTACGATGAGACAATTAAAGATCAAAAGAGGATGACAATTAAAGATGTTGCCGGGAGTCATATTCTATGACTTTCATAATATGTATGGACTATTTTTTCATTTCTAAGTTCATACTGTCATGTTTAAATTTGAAGTGAAATTATTCATAATTATTTATCTATTTTGCAGTAATCGTCGATGTGGCGATGACTCCCTCTTCCTCATGATTTATTTTATTTATTTGATGATGTGCTAGATCCTCCTAACATTTTGATGTGTATATTGATGACAAAATATTACACTAATTTTCATTGTGTATTTGTTAGCATGAAATTACATCTACATGTTTTTTGTACACGGGGATGCACATTATGATACATTGTCTCATTTTGTGATTATAATGATACATTTCTACACAATATGATTACAATGAACTATTTTGCATATGATATCAATGTGACTAAATTCTTAATCTATGGTTCATATGTGAATGATGTGGATGTACAGGTTAGTGATGTATAATTTGTGAATGTATGTTATTACGAATGTTATCTATGGTTAGTACAGGTTGCCTACGGTTCAAAATGTTACTTACGTTTAATATTGGTTACTTACGGTTCAAATATGTTACCTACGGTTAGTACATATTATCTACGGTTCAAATTATTAACTATATTTAATACATATTATCTACATTTCAAATGAGTTACCTACGGTTAGTACACGTACATCATTTACGGTTAAAATTGTTACTTACGTTTAATACAAGTTACTTACGATTCAAATGGGTTATCTACGGTTTGCTCACATTACCTACGGTTGTACGTTACTTACAATTTTACGAGAAATATTATGGTCATCGATAAAGCTGCGTAGATAAAATTTTCTTACACGACAAAAAATCATAAGAAATTATCTACGCGAGACAAATCATAAGAAATTACTTACGCGAATAAATCATAAGAAATTATTTATGACAAATAAATTGTAGATAATCATAGGGAATTACTTACTGCACAAAATTATAAGAATAGAGAAATTCTATGTACGGATACTTATAGTAGATAATTACTTACGTCAAATAATTATACGTGTTAGACATCTTATTTCTATGATTTTTTGTCGCGTAAGTAAAATTTTTTCTCCACAATTTTTATCAACGACACGAGCACAAGGAGCGTCGCAGGTAAAACTTATATCTACATTTTTTTATGTCTTTATCTACGACATAGGTAAAGGTCCTATTTGATGCAGTGGGAGTTCCAAATTAATTAATAGGACATATACAAACTTCATAATTATCGTCGTCATCAAAGTAATATTATCAAATCCTGTCAACAGTAAATGACAAAGCCACATTAAAATATGACCGTTGCATGTAAGGGCATTCCACGTCTTTTTATTTTCTTTGAGACAACAATTTGGGTGGCCATTTTCAATTCACTGTTCTCGAGAGGTCAATTTTTTTTAACGTGTGATATCCATGTCAGGTCATATGGTGACATGACCGACACGTCAGGTTAATTTGGCACGGAGATCACCTAAAAAAAATGGAAGGATCTACGTTGTCCCTGCGTGTAAGAAGCATTCTTCAAATATATATCCTTCTGATGTCATCTATTGCAGTGGTCCACGTGGTCATGGAGCTACAAAGGGAGTTAATTAGATCTTTAGGGTCTCTTTGATAGTAAAATTGTCGGGGATACGGTGTACGATGAGAGAGAAGTGGAGGTGAGGGTCACCTCCCCCTCTCACACATATATCGGTTGTTCAACTTCGGACGACTTGTTCGACCGTCCGTGATTGAACATGCTATTAGAATTCAAAAAACAAAGAGGCCCTTATAACTTTTCCTTTTTTCCGAGCCTTAGAGCTTAGTTACTAATGTCAAACTGGATGCAAATTAAACCCATTGTGGAGTGGGATGTTTAAAACAGAGAGTGAGAGAAAAGCTTATTTAGGCATTATCATTCACCATGCAATTATTGAATTCTTGGACAGTCAAACACGAAATCTTTAAAGTAGTAGAAAGAGCAGAGAATCAGATTTTTTTATTTTTCTTATTTTTGTCGACGTGGAACTATTCTATCACACCTTCTCATGCTACGTACCTCAAAAGCAAGTATGCAAGGACAATATAACTCTTTCTTTGTGCATACTTTTGTCTTGTCCGTACTTAATTAGTGTGAGGATTATAGATTGGATAGATGTAATTTCCTTTCTTGGTCCATGAAGAAGCAACAGGCTGCTTGCTCGCTCATCCAAGGAGACTGAATATATATATATATCGTGCAATTACGAACTCCACATCGGAGCTTCTGTGGCTTCAATTCTTATTGCGTGAGATCGGATAATTACTTAATTAGGAGCCACTAATTATTTGACAGCTAATCCTGTGTGTTCCATGCGCTCGCAAAACACATCGAAATAGATTTCCATGTTGTTTGTGACATGGTCTCTTATAAGAAGCTGCTACATATATGTTCAGTTCTGGTCCAGCAAAGATCACCTCGTGGATGCATGTGCTCACGAAGCCGCCCTCGTCTGTGTGATTTCATCTCAGCTAGTGCGCAAGCTGCACCTCCCCCACTCGTTGGCGAGTCCAGTTTGAGGGAGGGTGTCAGGATAATTATCATGTTTATTAATGTTATTCTTATCATCCATTAAATTAATCCTGCAACTCACATCGAGAGATCCTTAACACAATCTAGAACTCCACGACCTGTTCATATATATAGAATGGGTCGAAGATTCATAAAAGATCATGTACTTGCACAAACTAGTCGATCAGAACATCTGTATCTCCGTCCTCGAGGCCCTATATATAAAATGAGGGCCTCGGGGGTAGATGCATGGGAGCACCACAAACCCTACAGCTAGCCAGCGTATCTTCCCCGGCTCTCAGTTGCCATGTCCGCAGAGAAGAGCCCTGTCACCCTGCCCGTCATCCTGCTGGTGGCTGCGGCGGCCCCCTCGCTTGTCTGCTTTGAATTAGAATTTGTTGGGACAGATTGCGAGTTTACATGGTGGTTTGTCTGCTCTGAATTAGAATTTAATTGGTTTATTGAATGCGCAAAATTAATCTTCATAAAATCAAACTGTGAACATGATCCTAGCTAGTTAGCCAGCCATTATCAACCAATTTTGACAACGCTTTATACATATATACTAGATATATAGATCTTGACTCATGTTGTCATATATATTTTAAATATACCATTCGCTTTCAGGGATAAAGAAAAAGAAGAAAAGAATGTCAATCAACGAATACTTTGCTAACTTCATCATAAACGTTAAATGACAGCCGGATTACAGAAGCAACGCTTCCCGTAACTCACGTTCTTAATTAGTTGTGCAACCATGGAGAAATTTCTCTGCCTTCCAAAATTCCACGGCGACTCTTCTTCCCCCGCGCGCGACTCGATCGACGACCAACCATGCATGCCGCAGATGATGCCATCGTCCGCTTCCCCGCCCGCCTTCTTCATGGACTCCTCACTCCCATCCTTACCTATATAAGTTAAGAGAGCTCCCTTAATTAGCCACTCCCCCCCCCCCACACACACAACACGGTAAGAATGGCTCCTTCCACCCGCACTCGCTCCTTCTCCTTCCTCCTCCTCTTTGTCTCCGCCATCTCCACCGGTAAGTGAGAGCTAACCCTTACTTCTGCAGTTCTGCTCTGCTCCTCTGTCTCTTTAACAACGTTTGTTGTTTCGCAGCGGCGGGGGCCGGCCTCCTCGGGGTGGACTACGGACGGGACGCGAACAACTTGATCCCCCCAAAGAGGGTGGTGGAGCTCCTCAAGGCCAACGGCATCGGCGCCGCCGCCATCTACGACGACGACGAGGGCGTCATCCGGGCCTTCAGGGACAGCGGCGTCAAACTCACGGTCGCCCTCCGCAACGAGCTGCTCGCCAACGCCGCGGGTGACCCCAACTACGCGGGCACCTGGGTCGGCGAGAAGGTGGGCAGGTACTTCCCCGCCACCAAGATCGTGGCCATCAAGGTGGGGAACGAGGTGACCCACCAGCGCCCCGACCTGGCCCAGTACCTCGTCCCCGCCATGCAGAACGTCTACAACGCCATCAACAACCTGGGCCACGCCGACAAGATCAAGGTCACCACCCCCTTCGCCTTCAGCGCCGTCGCGGTGTCCTTCCCGCCGTCAAAGGGGAGTTTCCGCAGCGACCTCCAGCCCCTCGTCCGGCAGATACTGCAATTCCTCGACCGCACGGGATCCTACTTCATGATCAACCTCTACCCCTTCTTCACCTACAGGGACAACCCAAACATCCCCCTCGACTACTTCCTCGGGCAATACAGCGCCGGCGTGCGGGATGACAACAACGGCCGCGTGTACCACAGCCTACTCGACGCCCAGATCGACGCCACCTACTCCGCCATGGACGCGCTCGGGTTTGGGGCCGCTGCCACCTCCACCGCCACAGTCGGTGCGTCCCTGCAGCAGCGCCCGCGGAGGAAAATAGCGACTGGGGAGACGGGGTGCCCCCACTGTTCTCGCCCGACGCCAAGGCGGAACCAGGTCGCCACGGCCGGCGACATCCTGAACACGTCCCTCGCCGAGGAGAGGGGGTGCTCCATACAGAACGCGCAGACGTACAACAGCAACCTGATCCGGAGGATCCTGTCCGGGAACACGGGGACGCCGCTGTACCCCGACGCCGACACGGACGTCTACATCTTCTCCTTGTTCAACGAGAACGTGAAGCAGGGGGGGGGATTCGGAGAGGAGCTTCGGGCTCTTCTACCCAGACGGGACGAAGGTGTACGACGTGCCGTTCCCATCGTCCGGTGGCGGGGGCGACTCATGGTGCGTGGATGTCAGAATAATTCAGTATTAAAAATGAGTTAGGATGTCAGAATAATTCAGTATTAAAAATGAGCTAAAATATAATGCGATTATAATTACGGTGATATGGTCGTTCGATATCTTAAAATTTTGAGTTAGATGATTCAATTTAATAAATTTAACATGATTTCAGAGTCTATGATTATGATCTGAGTCACGCATCCAGTGTTTTGCCATGATCTACGTGACAGAATCTAAATCGACTTGCAAGTGATGGGACGTGTTAAACTTTAATAGTGGCGAACCTTGCGGTGGGAAGGGAGAGGATGCAGACGACGCTGGACTGGGCATGCGGGTAAGGAGGGGTGGACTGATGTAGTGCCCTAGAATTCATATAAATAATTTTTAAATTTTTAAAATAATTTTCTAAAATTTATAAGGGCTAAATAGATTTATAAAAGGATTATTGAGTTTATTAGTCATTATATGACCCAATTATGTTAATCAATTAACCTAATCCACTTAAACAGAGCCCAAAAGGTTTAAAGACCATGCCCATTTAATTTGGCCCATATTCTAGAAGGTTATTAAGCATATTCATAGATTTAAAAGGATAAACACCACTTAATAGCATAATTAGATGGATAATGAATAAACGTGTTTTATTAAAATTTAAATTCTGAATACGTTGAATGTAACGGTCCATCGGGCGACCGCCACAGCCTTGTAACGCGTATACCCTAGACCGTTACACTCTGTGAATTCCGTAAGTTGAAGAACTTGTAAAAAGATGGGAACTTGGGGATCCTATCTACAAGAGACCTAATTGGAACGATGTATAAAGTCACTAGGGACTCTTAGAGATCAGGTTTTGACAGAATAATGACTCTAAAATTGATCTAATCCTCAAACCCTAGCTAGAACTCTATAAATAGGACCTAGTTCTGAACTGTGCGACCCTTACTTTTGGCCCCTGAAGAATCAAGGTAAGGAGATAGAATTTCGGGTAAGTTCTTTAGAAGATTTTGTATACAATACTTTAGACTAACTACTCTCAAAATTTCACGTCTTTAGGTCAAAAGGTCGAGGAGTTAGAGCCCAAGGAAGTTGCTGAAAAGTCACAGGAAGACGAGAGCTAGGGCACATCTTTTCAACCCTAAATTGGAAGTTTAAAGCCAAGTTAAGAGGTAGGTCATCTCATGAACGGTAAAAATATCTTGATAGGACTAAAAGCCCTCTGGTTTGATTGAATTCCATGCATGATAGATCAAGAATTTCATGTTTTACTAGTTCTATGCATTCATACATCTCTTAGCCCTAAATAGAAAATTTAAAAGATGTTATCTGTCTATTTCACTGATACCTATGCATATAGTTGGCCTACACTTCATTAACATGTCTAAGAATACATGGTGTTGGATTTACAGACATGATGTAAGTTGATCTCTTGGATTTTTTTCGTTTTCTGTTAGTAGACCCTCTGACGCATCAGCACCAGACCGCCACACTCATGTAACGGCCTTGCGATAAGCCGTCACAGTCTTTGCTGTCTACTGCTCTACTCAGTTATCTCTGACGCATCTATGCAGGAGCATTACATCACTGTAACGGCTGTTCGATAGACCGTCACAATCACTGTGACGCACCATCTATAGACCGTCAGAGCCCTGTCTTCTGTTAACCCTAAGACGGAATAAGACTTGCCAGATTTGCTTATTATTATGCCTAGTTATCTAAGTTTTAACCTGTTATATGACTCTTAAGTTATTTGATTGCTCATGATAGGTATTGCATGATTTTAGTATCTCAATGTTATTTTAAGTTATGATAATTTCATGTGCCAAAAACTCTATAATTTGTATTGTAAATCATGATTTTTGAATGAGGTATTCACGGAGTTTTATCATGATTTCCATATTCATACACGTTTCTCTCTCTGTCTATAGAGTCATTTTCTATAAGTACATGGCACATATTTCGATATGTTGTTCATTAGTTCACACTTTGCACTATAGGAACACATTCTTGGACATGAGGACCTCTCTATTGGATATTCCTTTCAATGGACTAGGAAATCTTGTTTCAAGGCCTCCGTAATTCTCCGCGAGCCTGGGATTCCCACTAGGACGCCGAGTTGGTTGTACCCTTAAAGCCCATTGATTAGAGAACACTATCGATATTTTCTAGTTATCAGTAGTGTAACGGCTCTATATTGGACCATCAGGAAATGTAACAGCCCAATATAAGACCGTCACATTCATCGGAGTTCGATTGCTTGATTCTGGTCTCAGACTACTGTAACGGCCTAATCATGGACCGTCACACAACGTAACGGCCCAATGAATGACCGTCACACTCCTCTGAGTCTATTTGATCGTTCTGGACTTGGATCATTGTAACGGCTTACTACTGGAGCGTCACACAATGTAACGGCCCAGTGAACGACTGTCACACTACTTGAGTATATTTAACCCAAGGTTTGACCAAGGGTTGATATTTCAATGATTCTAGATGACCCTTGATGATCTAGAACTTATCATATTGCTTAATAGACTTAATGTAATGAATGAAAGTTAAGAAAAATACCGTTATACTGTCGATTTATTTTATGAGCATAACATTAATTAATATCATTCTTGATTTCTCATATTCAAAATTGAAGCGTTCATTCATTGATTTTCATTATGTTGAACTTGCTATATTCTTGGCCATACTTTATTGTTACACTCATGGAAGTAGCTTGATTTATATATGAAGATGCAGTTCGGGCGCTGATTGTGTCCAAGGGCTCTATGCTAGTCCCCTCAGCTGATTGCCGGAAACATACTATTTTATAAACCATGGGGTATGATGCTACTGGCGTCGCATTGCGTTGGGAGTACTTTCTTTATAAATAAGTGAAATCCATGAGCACTCGTGAAAATCTAGTGAATTGCTACATGATTGACATTCTTGTGCGTAACCTTTATGGTTATGAAAGTGAAAAGTGAAAGTGCATTCTCGTTACATTCTTGTTCGTGAAAGGCCAATCTCATGTTCTTGTCATATTCATGCTAGTTCATTCTACATTATATGATTATCTTGTTACTTTGGTTTAATCGAGTGATTGATCACATTCGCATGATTTTACCTTATTTCTCTATAGCAAAAATGTTAATTACTTTAATAGTACCTTCATGTTGATGCGAAGATACCTACTGGGCAAGTGTGCTCATTACCTATTTCCAATCTTTTCAGGAGATGGAAGTGAATCGGGTTCGGATTCGGAATATTCAAGTAGCGGATCCGAGAGTGATTAAAGGATGAGCGAAGACTTAGGAAGTCTACTTTGTTTAGATAGAGTCAATGTAATTTCTTATTTCTTGAGTCTAGTGGAGTGATGAAAAAGGTGGTTGTATTTTGAATATTGAACATTTATGAAATAAAGTTGGAGTTTGATTAAATACTGTGCGATTGCATTTATGCATGTGATTGTCTCGCGCTCTGATCGTTCTTGCTCGCAAAAGGATTACCATGCCGGCTGTTCGCACTCCCCGAGTTAGTCTTCCGCTGTAATAAAGGCTCGGGGCGTGACAATTAAGTTGGTATCAGAGCCTAAGTCTCAGGACTTAGGGAAAAGAGTCGTGTCATAGGATAAGTCCAAGGTTAAGGACCCCTACCTATGAACTAAGGAAGAAACTCCCACACCCACGTGAGGGTTGGGAAGAGCCCGGGATGAGATAGTTATATAGAAATTATCTTAGGATAAATCTTCCCGACTCTAAATAACTAAAATGTCCATGATTCTCAGGTACCTTGATTCTCAATGGCTCATCATGTGAACTGGGACGAGATGCAGCAAGCTGTTGCAGGACTTACCCAAGCCCTACAGACAGTGGCCCAAGCTGGTGGAAGGGCTGGCGCGGGTAACCTACATGGCAATTTCCGAAGTTTAAATCCCCCACGATTCTCTAGATCTTCTAACCCAGATGAAGCAGAAAATTGGATCGACGAGATGAATCGTATATTCGATGTCATGCAATGCACCGACCAGGAGAAAGTTCGACTTGCCACGTTTCAACTTAATAAGGATGCTCGTACATGGTGGAAATCCATTCCAGCACCACCTGCAGCTGCACCTTATACGTGGGAGGGTTTTCTTATACTTTTCCGTGCCAAATACTTCTCCGAGCATGTGAAGGAGAGGAAGGCTATGGAATTTACCTCCTTAAAACAGGGCACGATGTCCGTGGCAGAGTATGAATTACAATTCTCTCGACTAGCACCTTATGCTCCTCATTTGGTAAGCACAGATTTATTGAAGGCCAACCGATTTATGGATGGTTTAAGGCCCGGATTCATCCAACAACTTGGAACTCAGAATATCCGCACCTATACCGAGATGGTTCAAAGAGCGCATCTATGTGAAAGAACAATGGAGAAAGTGGAGAGGCTCCGAGGAGAGAGGTCAAGCCGAAAACATGATAGGCAATAAGAGAAAGAACTGGATGAGGGTGAAAACCGTCACATTAAGAGGTCCCGTAATGGGAACGGTAACGGAAAAAGAAATGGAAATGGAAACGGAAATGATAAGAAAGTTAAAGAAGAAGATAGAATGCAAGTCTCCACGGTCAGCTCATTTTGTGAAAAATTTGGGCATTCGGCGGAAGAATGTTGGAAACGTCTCGGCACTTGTCTTAAGTGTGGAAGCCGGGAACATTGCTTGCCCCTGTGTCCTCTTATCAACGAACAATCTTCAAGAGATAACAACGGACGCGGGAAGCGAGGCCGATTAAATGCCATTCTAGACGAGGGAGGTGAAATGATTAAAGGTACCCTCTTAACCCACTCGCATTACGTTAATTCTTAATACATTAAAATAAGTACACTCTCCACAATCCATATATTGAATTTGGGGACCAAATTCTTCTAAGTGGGGGAGTGTGTAGTGCCCCAGGATTTATATAAATATTTTTAAAATTTTTAAAATAATTTTCTGGAATTTATAAGGGCTAAATGGATTTATAAAAGGATTATTGAGTTTATTAGTCATTATATGGCCCAATTATGTTAATCAATTAACCTAATCCATTTAAACAGAGCCCAAAAGGTTTAAAGACCAGGCCCAATTAATTTGGCCCATATTCTAGAAGGTTATTAAGCCTATTCATAGATTTAAAAGGATAAACACCACTAAATAGGATAATTAGATGGATAATGAATAAAAGTGTTTTATTAAAATTTAAATTCTGAATGCATTGAATGTAACGGTCCATCGGGCGACCGCCACAGCCTTGTAACGCGTATACCCTAGACCGTTACACTCTGTGAATTCCATAAGTTGAAGAACTTGTAAAAAGATGGGAACTTAGTGATCCTATCTACAAGAGACCTAATTGGAACAATGTATAAAGTCACTAGAGACTCTTAGAGATCAGGTTTTGACAGAATAAGGACTCTAAAATCTATCTAATCCTCAAACCCTAGCTAGAACTCTATAAATAGGACCTAGTTCTGAACTGTGCGACCCTTACTTTTGGCCCGTGAAGAATCAAGGTAAGGAGATAGAATTTCGGGTAAGTTCTTTAGAAGATTTTGTATACAATACTTTAGACTAACTACTCTCAAAATTTCATGTCTTTAGGTCAAGAGGTCGAGGAGTTAGAGCCCAAGGAAGTTGCTGAAAAGTCATAGGAAGAGGAGAGCTAGGGCACGTCTTTTCAACCCTAAATTGGAAGTTTAAAGCCAAGTTAAGAGGTAGGTCATCTCATGAAAGGTAAAAACATCTTGATAAGACTAAAAGCCCTCTGGTTTGATTGAATTCCATGCATGATAGATCAAGAATTTCATGTTTTACTAGTTCAATGCATTCATACATCTCTTAGCCCTAAATAAAAAATTTAAAAGATGTTATCTGTCTATTTCACTGATACCTATGCATATAGTTGGCCTACACTTCATTAACATGTCTAAGAATACATGGTGTTGGATTTACAGACATGATTTAAGTTCATCTCTTGGATTTTTTCCGTTTTCTGTTAGTAGACCCTCTGACGCATCATCACCACACCGCCACACTCATGTAACGGCCTTGCGATAAGCCGTCACAGTCTTTACTGTCTACTGCTCTACTCGGTTATCTCTGACGCATCTATGCAGGAGCGTTACATCACTGTAACGGCTGTTCGATAGACCGTCACAATCACTGTGACGCACCATCTATAGACCGTCAGAGCCCTGTCTTCTGTTAACCCTAAGACGGAATAAGACTTGCCAGATTTGCTTATTATTATGCCTAGTTATCTAAGTTTTAACCTGTTATATGACTCTTAAGTTATTTGATTGCTCATGATAGGTATTGCATGATTTTAGTATCTCAATGTTATTTTAAGTTATGATAATTTCATGTGCCAAAAACTCTATAATTTGTATTGTAAATCATGATTTTTGAATGAGGTATTCACGGAGTTTTATCATGATTTCCATATTCATACACGTTTCTCTCTCTGTCTATAGAGTCATTTTCTATAAGTACATGGCACATATTTCGATATGTTGTCCATTAGTTCACACTTTGCACTATAGGAACACATTCTTGGACATGAGGACCTCTCTATTGGATATTCCTTCCAATGGACTAGGAAATCTTGTTTCAAGGCCTCCGTAATTCTCCGCGAGCCTGGGATTCCCACTAGGACGCCGAGTTGGTTGTACCCTTAAAGCCCATTGATTAGAGAACACTATCGATATTTTCTAGTTATCAGTAGTGTAACGGCTCTATATTGGACCATCAGGAAATGTAACAGCCCAATATAAGACCGTCACATTCATCGGAGTTCGATTGCTTGATTCTGGTCTCAGACTACTGTAACGGCCTAATCATGGACCGTCACACAACGTAACAGCCCAAAGAATGACCGTCACACTCCTCTGAGTCTATTTGATCGTTCTGGACTTGGATCATTGTAACGGCTTACTACTGGAGCGTCACACAATGTAACGGCCCAGTGAACGACTGTCACACTACTTGAGTATATTTAACCCAAGGTTTGACCAAGGGTTGATATTTCAATGATTCTAGATGACCCTTGATGATCTAGAACTTATCATATTGCTTAATAGACTTAATGTAATGAATGAAAGTTAAGAAAAATACCGTTATACTGCCGATTTATTTTATGAGCATAACATTAATTAATATCATTCTTGATTTCTCATATTCAAAATTGAAGCGTTCATTCATTGATTTTCATTATGTTGAACTTGCTATATTCTTGGCCATACTTTATTGTTACACTCATGGAAGTAGCTTGATTTATATATGAAGATGCAGTTCGGGCGCTGATTGTGTCCAAGGGCTCTATGCTAGTCCCCTCAGCTGATTGTCGAAAACATACTATTTTATAAACCATGGGGTATGATGCTACTGGCGTCGCATTGCGCTGGGGGTACTTTCTTTATAAATAAGTGAAATCCGTGAGCACTCGTGAAAATCTAGTGAATTGCTACATGATTGACATTCTTGTGCGTAACCTTTATGGTTATGAAAGTGAAAAGTGAAAGTGCATTCTCGTTACATTCTTGTTCGTGAAAGGCCAATCTCATGTTCTTGTCATATTCATGCTAGTTCATTCTACATTATATGATTATCTTGTTACTTTGGTTTAATCGAGTGATTGATCACATTCGCATGATTTTGCCTTATTTCTCTATAGCAAAAATGTTAATTACTTTAATAGTACCTTCATGTTGATACGAAGATACCTACTGGGCAAGTGTGCTCATTACCTATTTCCAATCTTTTCAGGAGATGGAAGTGAATCGGGTTCGGATTCGGAATATTCAAGTAGCGGATTCGAGAGTGATTAAAGGATGAGCGAAGACTTAGGAAGTCTACTTTGTTTAGATAGAGTCAATGTAATTTCTTATTTCTTGAGTCTAGTGGAGTGATGAAAAAGGTGGTTGTATTTTGAATATTGAACATTTATGAAATAAAGTTGGAGTTTGATTAAATACTGTGCGATTGCATTTATGCATGTGATTGTCTCGCGCTCTGATCGTTCTTGCTCGCAAAAGGATTACCATGCCGGCTGTTCGCACTCCCCGAGTTAGTCTTCCGCTGTAATAAAGGCTCGGGGTGTGACAATTAAGTTGGTATCAGAGCCTAAGTCTCAGGACTTAGGGAAAAGAGTCGTGTCATAGGATAAGTCCAAGGTTAAGGACCCCTACCTATGAACTAAGGAAGAAACTCCCACACCCACGTGAGGGTTGGGAAGAGCCCGGGATGAGATAGTTATATAGAAATTATCTTAGGATAAATCTTCCCGACTCTAAATAACTAAAATGTCCATGATTCTCAGGTACCTTGATTCTCAATGGCTCATCATGTGAACTGGGACGAGATGCAACAAGCTGTTGCAGGACTTACCCAAGCCCTACAGACAGTGGCCCAAGCTGGTGGAAGGGCTGGCGCGGGTAACCTACATGGTAATTTCCGAAGTTTAAATCCCCCACGATTCTCTAGATCTTCTAACCCAGATGAAGCAGAAAATTGGATCGACGAGATGAATCGTATATTCGATGTCATGCAATGCACCGACCAGGAGAAAGTTCGACTTGCCACGTTTCAGCTTAATAAGGATGCTCGTACATGGTGGAAATCCATTCCAGCACCACCTGCAGCTGCACCTTATACGTGGGAGGGTTTTCTTATACTTTTCCGTGCCAAATACTTCTCCGAGCATGTGAAGGAGAGGAAGGCTATGGAATTTACCTCCTTAAAACAGGGCATGATGTCCGTGGCAGAGTATGAATTATAATTCTCTCGACTAGCACCTTATGCTCCTCATTTGGTAAGCACAGATTTATTGAAGGCCAACCGATTTATGGATGGTTTAAGGCCCGGATTCATCCAACAACTTGGAACTCAGAATATCCGCACCTATACCGAGATGGTTCAAAGAGCGCATCTATGTGAAAGAACAATGGAGAAAGTGGAGAGGCTCCGAGGAGAGAGGTCAAGCCGAAAACATGATAGGCAATAAGAGAAAGAACTGGATGAGGGTGAAAACCGTCACATTAAGAGGTCCCGTAATGGGAACGGTAACGGAAAAAGAAATGGAAATGGAAACGGAAATGATAAGAAAGTTAAAGAAGAAGATAGAATGCAAGTCTCCACGGTCTGCTCATTTTGTGAAAAATTTGGGTATTCGGCGGAAGAATGTTGGAAACGTCTCGGCACTTGTCTTAAGTGTGGAAGCCGGGAACATTGCTTGCCCCTGTGTCCTCTTATCAACGAACAATCTTCAAGAGATAACAACGGACGCGGGAAGAGAGGCCGATTAAATGTCATTCTAGACGAGGGGGGTGAAATGATTAAAGGTACCCTCTTAACCCACTCGCATTACGTTAATTCTTAATACATTAAAATAAGTACACTCTCCACAATCCATATATTGAATTTGGGGACCAAATTCTTCTAAGTGGGGGAGTGTGTAGTGCCCCAGGATTTATATAAATATTTTTAAAATTTTTAAAATAAGTTTCTGGAATTTATAAGGGCTAAATGGATTTATAAAAGGATTATTGAGTTTATTAGTCATTATATGGCCCAATTATGTTAATCAATTAACCTAATCCATTTAAACAGAGCCCAAAAGGTTTAAAGACCAGGCCCATTTAATTTGGCCCATATTCTAGAAGGTTATTAAGCATATTCATAGATTTAAAAGGATAAACACCACTAAATAGGATAATTAGATGGATAATGAATAAAAGTGTTTTATTAAAATTTAAATTCTGAATGCGTTGAATGTAACGGTCCATCGGGCGACCGCCACATCCTTGTAACGCGTATACCCTAGACCGTTACACTCTGTGAATTCCATAAGTTGAAGAACTTGTAAAAAGATGGGAACTTAGTGATCCTATCTACAAGAGACCTAATTGGAACAATGTATAAAGTCACTAGAGACTCTTAGAGATCAGGTTTTGACAGAATAAGGACTCTAAAATCGATCTAATCCTCAAACCCTAGCTAGAACACAATAAATAGGACCTAGTTCTGAACTGTGCGACCCTTACTTTTGACCCGTGAAGAATCAAGGTAAGGAGATAGAATTTCGGGTAAGTTCTTTAGAAGATTTTGTATACAATACTTTAGACTAACTACTCTCAAAATTTCATGTCTTTAGGTCAAGAGGTCGAGGAGTTAGAGCCCAAGGAAGTTGCTGAAAAGTCATAGGAAGAGGAGAGCTAGGGCACGTCTTTTCAACCCTAAATTGGAAGTTTAAAGCCAAGTTAAGAGGTAGGTCATCTCATGAACGGTAAAAACATCTTGATAAGACTAAAAGTCCTCTGGTTTGATTGAATTCCATGCATGATAGATCAAGAATTTCATGTTTTACTAGTTCTATGCATTCATACATCTCTTAGCCCTAAATAAAAAATTTAAAAGATGTTATCTGTCTATTTCACTGATACCTATGCATATAGTTGGCCTACACTTCATTAACATGTCTAAGAATACATGGTGTTGGATTTACAGACATGATTTAAGTTGATCTCTTGGATTTTTTCCGTTTTCTGTTAGTAGACCCTCTGACGCATCATCACCACACCGCCACACTCATGTAACGGCCTTGCGATAAGCCGTCACAGTCTTTACTGTCTACTGCTCTACTCGGTTATCTCTGACGCATCTATGCAGGAGCGTTACATCACTGTAACGGCTGTTCGATAGACCGTCACAATCACTGTGACGCACCATCTATAGACCGTCAGAGCCCTGTCTTCTGTTAACCCTAAGACGGAATAAGACTTGCCAGATTTGCTTATTATTATGCCTAGTTATCTAAGTTTTAACCTGTTATATGACTCTTAAGTTATTTGATTACTCATGATAGGTATTGCATGATTTTAGTATCTCAATGTTATTTTAAGTTATGATAATTTCATGTGCCAAAAACTCTATAATTTGTATTGTAAATCATGATTTTTGAATGAGGTATTCACGGAGTTTTATCATGATTTCCATATTCATACACATTTCTCTCTCTGTCTATAGAGTCATTTTCTATAAGTACATGGCACATATTTCGATATGTTGTCCATTAGTTCACACTTTGCACTATAGGAACACATTCTTGGACATGAGGACCTCTCTATTGGATATTCCTTCCAATGGAATAGAAAATCTTGTTTCAAGGCCTCCGTAATTCTCCGCGAGCCTGGGATTCCCACTAGGACGCCGAGTTGGTTGTACCCTTAAAGCCCATTGATTAGAGAACACTATCGATATTTTCTAGTTATCAGTAGTGTAACGGCTCTATATTGGACCATCAGGAAATGTAACAGCCCAATATAAGACCGTCACATTCATCGGAGTTCGATTGCTTGATTCTGGTCTCAGACTACTGTAACGGCCTAATCATGGACCGTCACACAACGTAACGGCCCAAAGAATGACCGTCACACTCCTCTGAGTCTATTTGATCGTTCTGGACTTGGATCATTGTAACGGCTTACTACTGGAGCGTCACACAATGTAACGGCCCAGTGAACGACTGTCACACTACTTGAGTATATTTAACCCAAGGTTTGACCAAGGGTTGATATTTCATTGATTCTAGATGACCCTTGATGATCTAGAACTTATCATATTGCTTAATAGACTTAATGTAATGAATGAAAGTTAAGAAAAATACCGTTATACTGCCGATTTATTTTATGAGCATAACATTAATTAATATCATTCTTGATTTCTCATATTCAAAATTGAAGCGTTCATTCATTCATTTTCATTATGTTGAACTTGCTATATTCTTGGCCATACTTTATTGTTACACTCATGGAAGTAGCTTGATTTATATATGAAGATGCAGTTCGGGCGCTGATTGTGTCCAAGGGCTCTATGCTAGTCCCCTCAGCTGATTACCGAAAACATACTATTTTATAAACCATGGGGTATGGTGCTACTGGCGTCGCATTGCGCTGGGAGTACTTTCTTTATAAATAAGTGAAATCCATGAGCACTCGTGAAAATCTAGTGAATTGCTACATGATTGACATTCTTGTGCGTAACCTTTATGGTTATGAAAGTGAAAAGTGAAAGTGCATTCTCGTTACATTCTTGTTCGTGAAAGGCCAATCTCATGTTCTTGTCATATTCATGCTAGTTCATTCTACATTATATGATTATCTTGTTACTTTGGTTTAATCGAGTGATTGATCACATTCGCATGATTTTACCTTATTTCTCTATAGCAAAAATGTTAATTACTTTAATAGTACCTTCATGTTGATGCGAAGATACCTACTGGGCAAGTGTGCTCATTACCTATTTCCAATCTTTTCAGGAGATGGAAGTGAATCGGGTTCGGATTCGGAATATTCAAGTAGCGGATCCGAGAGTGATTAAAGGATGAGCGAAGACTTAGGAAGTCTACTTTGTTTAGATAGAGTCAATGTAATTTCTTATTTCTTGAGTCTAGTGGAGTGATGAAAAAGGTGGTTGTATTTTGAATATTGAACATTTATGAAATAAAGTTGGAGTTTGATTAAATACTGTGCGATTGCATTTATGCATGTGATTGTCTCGCGCTCTGATCGTTCTTGCTCGCAAAAGGATTACCATGCCGGCTGTTCGCACTCCCCGAGTTAGTCTTCCGCTGTAATAAAGGCTCGGGGCGTGACAATTAAGTTGGTATCAGAGCCTAAGTCTCAGGACTTAGGGAAAAGAGTCGTGTCATAGGATAAGTCCAAGGTTAAGGACCCCTACCTATGAACTAAGGAAGAAACTCCCACACCCACGTGAGGGTTGGGAAGAGCCCGGGATGAGATAGTTATATAGAAATTATCTTAGGATAAATCTTCCCGACTCTAAATAACTAAAATGTCCATGATTCTCAGGTACCTTGATTCTCAATGGCTCATCATGTGAACTGGGACGAGATGCAGCAAGCTATTGCAGGACTTACCCAAGCCCTACAGACAGTGGCCCAAGCTGGTGGAAGGGCTGGCGCGGGTAACCTACATGGTAATTTTCGAAGTTTAAATCCCCCACGATTCTCTAGATCTTCTAACCCAGATGAAGCAGAAAATTGGATCGACGAGATGAATCGTATATTCGATGTCATGCAATGCACCGACCAGGAGAAAGTTCGACTTGCCACGTTTCAACTTAATAAGGATGCTCGTACATGGTGGAAATCCATTCCAGCACCACCTGCAGCTGCACCTTATACGTGGGAGGGTTTTCTTATACTTTTCCGTGCCAAATACTTCTCCGAGCATGTGAAGGAGAGGAAGGCTATGGAATTTACCTCCTTAAAACAGGGCACGATGTCCGTGGCAGAGTATGAATTACAATTCTCTCGACTAGCACCTTATGCTCCTCATTTGGTAAGCACAGATTTATTGAAGGCCAACCGATTTATGGATGGTTTAAGGCCCGGATTCATCCAACAACTTGGAACTCAGAATATCCGCACCTATACCGAGATGGTTCAAAGAGCGCATCTATGTGAAAGAACAATGGAGAAAGTGGAGAGGCTCCGAGGAGAGAGGTCAAGCCGAAAACATGATAGGCAATAAGAGAAAGAACTGGATGAGGGTGAAAACCGTCACATTAAGAGGTCCCGTAATGGGAACGGTAACGGAAAAAGAAATGGAAATGGAAACGGAAATGATAAGAAAGTTAAAGAAGAAGATAGAATGCAAGTCTCCACGGTCTGCTCATTTTGTGAAAAATTTGGGCATTCGGCGGAAGAATGTTGGAAACGTCTCGGCACTTGTCTTAAGTGTGGAAGCCGGGAACATTGCTTGCCCCTGTGTCCTCTTATCAACGAACAATCTTCAAGAGATAACAACGGACGCGGGAAGCGAGGCCGATTAAATGCCATTCAAGACGAGGGAGGTGAAATGATTAAAGGTACCCTCTTAACCCACTCGCATTACGTTAATTCTTAATACATTAAAATAAGTACACTCTCCACAATCCATATATTGAATTTGGGGACCAAATTCTTCTAAGTGGGGGAGTGTGTAGTGCCCCAGGATTTATATAAATATTTTTAAAATTTTTAAAATAATTTTCTGAAATTTATAAGGGCTAAATGGATTTATAAAAGGATTATTGAGTTTATTAGTCATTATATGGCCCAATTATGTTAATCAATTAACCTAATCCATTTAAACAGAGCTCAAAAGGTTTAAAGACCAGGCCCATTTAATTTGGCCCATATTCTAGAAGGTTATTAAGCATATTCATAGATTTAAAAGGATAAACACCACTAAATAGGATAATTAGATGGATAATGAATAAAAGTGTTTTATTAAAATTTAAATTCTGAATGCGTTGAATGTAACGGTCCATCGGGCGACCGCCACAGCCTTGTAACGCGTATACCCTAGACCGTGACACTCTGTGAATTCCATAAGTTGAAGAACTTGTAAAAAGATGGGAACTTAGTGATCCTATCTACAAGAGACCTAATTGGAACAATGTATAAAGTCGCTAGAGACTCTTAGAGATCAGGTTTTGACAGAATAAGGACTCTAAAATCGATCTAATCCTCAAACCCTAGCTAGAACACAATAAATAGGACCTAGTTCTGAACTGTGCGACCCTTACTTTTGGCCCGTGAAGAATCAAGGTAAGGAGATAGAATTTCGGGTAAGTTCTTTAGAAGATTTTGTATACAATACTTTAGACTAACTACTCTCAAAATTTCATGTCTTTAGGTCAAGAGGTCGAGGAGTTAGAGCCCAAGGAAGTTGCTGAAAAGTCATAGGAAGAGGAGAGCTAGGGCACGTCTTTTCAACCCTAAATTGGAAGTTTAAAGCCAAGTTAAGAGGTAGGTCATCTCATGAACGGTAAAAACATCTTGATAAGACTAAAAGCCCTCTGGTTTGATTGAATTCCATGCATGATAGATCAAGAATTTCATGTTTTACTAGTTCTATGCATTCATACATCTCTTAGCCCTAAATAAAAAATTTAAAAGATGTTATCTGTCTATTTCACTGATACCTATGCATATAGTTGGCCTACACTTCATTAACATGTCTAAGAATACATGGTGTTGGATTTACAGACATGATTTAAGTTGATCTCTTGGATTTTTTCCGTTTTCTGTTAGTAGACCCACTGACGCATCATCACCACACCGCCACACTCATGTAACGGCCTTGCGATAAGCCGTCACAGTCTTTACTGTCTACTGCTCTACTCGGTTATCTCTGACGCATCTATGCAGGAGCGTTACATCACTGTAACGGCTGTTCGATAGACCGTCACAATCACTGTGACGCACCATCTATAGACCGTCAAAGCCATGTCTTCTATTAACCCTAAGACGGAATAAGACTTGCCAGATTTGCTTATTATTATGCCTAGTTATCTAAGTTTTAACCTGTTATATGACTCTTAAGTTATTTGATTGCTCATGATAGGTATTGCATGATTTTAGTATCTCAATGTTATTTTAAGTAATGATAATTTCATGTGCCAAAAACTCTATAATTTGTATTGTAAATCATGATTTTTGAATGAGGTATTCACGGAGTTTTATCATGATTTCCATATTCATACATGTTTCTCTCTCTGTCTATAGAGTCATTTTCTATAAGTATATGGCACATATTTCGATATGTTGTCCATTAGTTCACACTTTGCACTATAGGAACACATTCTTGGACATGAGGACCTCTCTATTGGATATTCCTTCCAATGGACTAGGAAATCTTGTTTCAAGGCCTCCGTAATTCTCCGCGAGCCTGGGATTCCCACTAGGACGCCGAGTTGGTTGTACCCTTAAAGCCCATTGATTAGAGAACACTATCGATATTTTCTAGTTATCAGTAGTGTAACGGCTCTATATTGGACCATCAGGAAATGTAACAGCCCAATATAAGACCGTCACATTCATCGGAGTTCGATTGCTTGATTCTGGTCTCAGACTACTGTAACGGCCTAATCATGGACCGTCACACAACGTAACGGCCCAATGAATGACCGTCACACTCCTCTGAGTCTATTTGATCGTTCTGGACTTGGATCATTGTAACGGCTTACTACTGGAGCGTCACACAATGTAACGGCCCAGTGAACGACTGTCACACTACTTGAGTATATTTAACCTAAGGTTTGACCAAGGGTTGATATTTCAATGATTCTAGATGACCCTTGATGATCTAGAACTTATCATATTGCTTAATAGACTTAATGTAATGAATGAAAGCTAAGAAAAATACCGTTATACTGCCGATTTATTTTATGAGCATAACATTAATTAATATCATTCTTGATTTCTCATATTCAAAATTGAAGCGTTCATTCATTCATTTTCATTATGTTGAACTTGCTATATTCTTGGCCATACTTTATTGTTACACTCATGGAAGTAGCTTGATTTATATATGAAGATGCAGTTCGGGCGCTGATTGTGTCCAAGGGCTCTATGCTAGTCCCCTCAGCTGATTGCCGGAAACATACTATTTTATAAACCATGGGGTATGATGCTACTGGCGTCGCATTGCGCTGGGAGTACTTTCTTTATAAATAAGTGAAATCCATGAGCACTCGTGAAAATCTAGTGAATTGCTACATGATTGACATTCTTGTGCGTAACCTTTATGGTTATGAAAGTGAAAAGTGAAAGTGCATTCTCGTTACATTCTTGTTCGTGAAAGGCCAATCTCATGTTCTTGTCATATTCATGCTAGTTCATTCTACATTATATGATTATCTTGTTACTTTGGTTTAATCGAGTGATTGATCGCATTCGCATGATTCTGCCTTATTTCTCTAGAGCAAAAATGTTAATTACTTTAATAGTGCCTTCATGTTGATGCGAAGATACCTACTGGGCAAGTGTGCTCATTACCTCTTTCTAATCTTTTCAGGAGATGGAAGTGAATCGGGTTCGGATTCGGAATATTCAAGTAGCGGATCCGAGGGTGATTAAAGGATGAGCGAAGACTTAGGAAGTCTACTTTGTTTAGATAGAGTCAATGTAATTTCTTATTTCTTGAGTCTAGTGGAGTGATGAAAAAGGTGGTTGTATTTTGAATATTGAACATTTATGAAATAAAGTTGGAGTTTGATTAAATACTGTGCGATTGCATTTATGCATGTGATTGTCTCGCGCTCTGATCGTTCTTGCTCGCAAGAGGATTATCATGCCGGCTGTTCGCGCTCCCCGAGTTAGTCTAATAAAGGCTCGGGACGTGACAATTAAGTTGGTATCAGAGCCTAAGTCTCAGAACTTAGGAAAAAGAGTCGTGTCATAGGATAAGTCCAAGGTTAAGGACCCCTACCTATGAACTAAGGAAGATACTCCCACACCCACATGAGGATTGGGTAGAGCCCGGGATGAGATAGTTATATAGAAATTATCTTAGGATAAATCTTCCCGACTCTAAATAACTAAAATGTCCATGATTCTCAGGTACCTTGATTCTCAATGGCTCATCGTGTGAACTGGGACGAGATGCAGCAAGCTGTTGCAGGACTTACCCAAGCCCTACAGACAGTGGCCCAAGCTGGTGGAAGGGCTGGCACGGGTAACCTACATGGCAATTTCTGAAGTTTAAATCCCCCACGATTCTCTAGATCTTCTAACCCAGATGAAGTAGAAAATTGGATCGACGAGATGAATCGTATATTCGATGTCATGCAATGCACCGACCAGGAGAAAGTTCGACTTGCCACGTTTCAACTTAATAAGGATGCTCGTACATGGTGAAAATCTATTCCAGCACCACCTGCAGCTGCACCTCATACGTGGGAGGGTTTTCTTACAGTTTTTCGAGCCAAATACTTCTCCGAGCATGTGAAGGAGAGGAAGGCTATGGAATTTGCCTCCTTAAAATAGGGCACGATGTCCGTGGCAGAGTATGAATTACAATTCTCTCGACTAGCACCTTATGCTCCTCATTTGGTAAGCACAGATTTATTGAAGGCCAACCGATTTATGGATGGTTTAAGGCCCGGATTCATCCAACAACTTGGAACTCAGAATATCTGCACCTATACCGAGATGGTTCAAAGAGCGCATCTATGTGAAAGAACCATGGAGAAAGTGGAGAGGCTCCGAGGAGAGAGGTCAAGCCGAAAACATGATAGGCAAGAAGAGAAAGAACTGGATGAGGGTGAAAACCGTCACATTAAGAGGTCCCGTAATAGGAACGGTAATGGAAAAATAAATGGAAACGGAAAGGCTAAGAAAGTTAAAGAAGAAGATAGAATGCAAGTCTCCACGGTCTGCTCATTTTGTGAAAAATTTGGGCATTCAGCGGAAGAATGTTGGAGACATCTTGGTGCTTGTCTTAAGTGTGGAAGCCGGGAATATCGCTTGCCCTTGTGTCCTCTTATCAACGAACAATCTTCAAGAGATAACAATGGACGCGGGAAGCGAGGCCGATTAAATGCCATTCTAGACGAGGGAGGTGAAATGATTAAAGGTACCCTCTTAACCCACCCGCCTTACGTTAATTCTTAATACATTAAAATAAGTACACTCTCCACAGTCCATATATTGAATTTGGGGACCAAATTCTTCTAAGTGGGGGAGGGTGTAGTGCCCCAGAATTTATATAAATAATTTTTAAAATTTTAAAATAATTTTCTAGAATTTATAAGGGTTAAATGGATTTATAAAATGATTATTGAGTTTATTAGTCATTATATGTCCCAATTATGTTAATCAATTGACCTAATCCATTTAAACAGAGCCCAAAAGGTTTAAAGACCAGGCCCATTTAATTTGGCCTATATTCTAGAAGGTTATTAAGACTATTCATGGATTTAAAAGGATAAACACCACTTAATAGGATAATTAGATGGAGAATGAATAAAAGTGTTTTATTAAAATTTAAATTCTGAATGCGTTGAATGTAACGGTCCATCGGGCAACCGCCACAGCCTTGTAACGCGTATACCCTAGACCGTTACACTCTGTGAATTCCGTAATTTGAAGAACTTGTAAAAAGATGGGAACTTGGTGATCCTATCTATAAGAGACCTAATTGGAACGATGTATAAAGTCACTAGAGACTCTTAGAGATCAGGTTTTGACAGAATAAGGACTCTAAAATCGATCTAATCCTCAAACCCTAGCTAGAACTCTATAAATAGGACCTAGTTCTGAATTGTGCGACCCTTACTTTTGGCCCGTGAAGAATCAAGGTAAGGAGATAGAATTTCGGGTAAGTTCTTTAGAAGATTTTGTATACAATACTTTAGACTAACTACTCTCAAAATTTCACATCTTTAGGTCAAGAGGTCGAGGAGTTAGAGCCCAAGGAAGTTGCTGAAAAGTCATAGGAAGAGGAGAGCTAGGGCACGTCTTTTCAACCCTAAATTGGAAGTTTAAAGCCAAGTTAAGAGGTAGGTCATCTCGTGAACGGTAAAAACATCTTGATAGGACTAAAAGCCCTCTGGTTTGATTGAATTCCATGTATGATAGATCAAGAATTTCATGTTTTACTAGTTCTATGCATTCATACATCTCTTAGCCCTAAATAGAAAATTTAAAAGATGTTATCTGTCTATTTCATTGATACCTATGCATATAGTTGGCCTACACTTCATTAACATGTCGAAGAATATATGGTGTTGGATTTACAGACATGATGTAAGTTGATCTCTTGGATTTTTTTCGTTTTCTGTTAGTAGACCCTCTGACGCATCATCACCACACCGCCACACTCATGTAACGGCCTTGCGATAAGCCGTCACAGTCTTTGCTGTCTACTGCTCTACTCGGTTATCTATGACGCATCTATGCAGGAGCGTTACATCACTGTAACGGCTGTTCGATAGACCGTCACAATCACTGTGACGCACCATCTATAGACCGTGAAAGCCCTGTCTTCTGTTAACCCTAAGACGGAATAATACTTACCAGATTTGCTTATTATTATGCCTAGTTATCTAAGTTTTAACCTGTTATATGACTCTTAAGTTATTTGATTGCTCATGATAGGTATTGCATGATTTTAGTATCTCAATGTTATTTTAAGTTATGATAATTTCATGTGCCAAAAACTCTATAATTTCTATTATAAATCATGATTTTTGAATGAGGTATTGACGGAGTTTTATCATGATTTCCATATTCATACACGTTTCTCTCTCTGTCTATAGAGTCATTTTCTATAAGTACATGGCACATATTTCGATATGTTGTCCATTAGTTCACACTTTGCACTATAGGAACATATTCTTGGACATGAGGACCTCTGTATTGGATATTCTTTTCGATGGACTAGAAAATCTTGTTTCAAGGCCTCCATAATTCTCTGCGAGCCTGGGATTCCCACTAGGACGTCGAGTTGGTTGTACCCTTAAAGCCCATTGATTAGAGGACACTATCGATATTTTCTGGTTATCAGTAGTGTAACGGCTCTATATTAGACCGTCAGGAAATGTAACGGCCCAATATAAGACTGTCACATTCATCTGAGTTCGATTGCTTAATTCTGGTCTCAGACTACTGTAACGGCCTAATCATGGACCGTCACACAACGTAACGGCCCAATGAATGACCGTCACACTCCTCTGAGTCTATTTGATCATTCTGGACTTGGATCATTGTAACGGCTCACTACTGGAGCGTCACACAATGTAACGGCCCAGTGAACGACCGTCACACAACTTGAGTATATTTAACCCAAGGTTTGACCAAGGGTTGATATTTCAATGATTCTAGATGACCCTTGATGATCTAGAACTTATCATATTGCTTAATAGACTTAATGTAATGAATGGAAGTTAAGAAAAATACCCTTATGCTGCCGGTTTATTTTATGAGCATAACATTAATTAATATCATTCTTGATTTCTCATATTCAAAATTGAAGCGTTCATTCCACTACAAGAAAAATCGCGGATAGCGACCGACATATTCGGTCGCTATTCAGTCGTAGATCGGTCGCAAATCTGCATTGCGACCGAACAGACACTATCTAGCGACCGAATATGTCGGTCGCTATATCATAGTCGCTATATAGCGACCGACATAATTCGGTCGCAGTATCAGTCGTTACCAGAGACCGATTATAATCGGTCGCCTGACCGGTCGCTAATAATTCGGTCGCCATTCAGTCTCTATTCGGTCGCTACAATTGTTGTATTTTAAAAAATAAAATTAACCTATCGGATTAAGTCGGTCTCAATTCGGTCGCTATTCGGTCTCTAATTATGTTGTATTTTTAAAAATAAAATTAACCTATCGGATTTATTCGGTCTCAATTCGGTCGCCATTCGGTCTCTAAATTTGTTTTATTTTTAAAAATAAAATAAACCTATCGGATTTATTCGGTGGCTAGTCGGTCGCTAGTCGGTCGCCAAGTATAATTATTTAATAAAAGAAATATAACGTATAGTCGCTATTCGGTCGCAATTCAGTCTCAATGCGGTCGCTAATTTTGCATTATTTTTTTTTTAAAAATTTATTTAAACTGATAAATAAATTACCTGATAAATAACAAATTCATAACATAAATATAAAATCAACTACACAGACAACAATATCGACAAATCTCAAATTCATCACATACAAACACCTGATAAATAACAATTTCATAAAACAATAATAAATCAACTACACGGATCACAATCTCCACGAACCTCAAATTACACACAATTAAAATAAAATCACAAATTAATCATACATCCATAATAATAAAATGACAACATACACAACTAAAATAAAATCACAAATCCTCCACATATGTCTCATCCTGGTCGTCGTCTCGTCCAACATCATCCTGGTCGTCGTCTCGTCCAACATCTCGCGACGGATGATCCTGTATATCATTTAAAAAAATTATAATCAAATCCTTAATAAAGAAATCAAGCATTAACAAGACTTAATAAAGAAATCAAGCATTAACAAGAGTATGCCAATAGTTTAAGCCAGCTCATTTTCATATATATAAATACACACACACAATATAAGTTCAAATTTCATCTTGTATTTTAAAAATGAAGTTTGAGCGCCGAGCTCAAACCGGGCATCCGATTTGGATTCCGTCAGTTCTGACAAGTCACTTTCATCTCCCCGGTCGTATTGGAATGATCGGCACGGCCATCCGACCGGTATTTCGAATTTTAGACCCCCGGACCCGTCCTAACAGTTCATTTGAACTAAGTGTATTTTAAAAATGAAGTTTGAGCGCCGAGCTCAAACCGGGCATCCGATTTGGATTCCGTCAGTTCTGACAAGTCACTTTCATCTCCCCGGTCGTATTGGAATGATCGGCACGGCCATCCGACCGGTATTTCGAATTTTAGAACCAAATGCCCCGTCCTAACAGTTCATTTGAACTAAGTGTATTTTAAAAATGAAGTTTGAGCGCCGAGCTCAAACCGGGCATCCGATTTGGATTCCGTCAGTTCTGACAAGTCACTTTCATCTCCCCGGTCGTATTGGAATGACCGGCACGGCCATCCGACCGGTATTTCAGATTTTAGACCCCCGGACCCGTCCTAACAGTTCATTTGAAATAAGTGTATTTTAAAAATGAAGTTTGAGCGCCGAGCTCAAACCGGGCATCCGATTTGGATTCCGTCAGTTCTGACAAGTCACTTTCATCTCCCCGGTCGTATTGGAATGATCGGCACGGCCATCCGACCGGTATTTCGAATTTTAGACCCCCGGACCCGTCCTAACAGTTCATTTGAACTAAGTGTATTTTAAAAATGAAGTTTGAGCGCCGAGCTCAAACCGGGCATCCGATTTGGATTCCGTCAGTTCTGACAAGTCACTTTCATCTCCCCGGTCGTATTGGAATGATCGGCACGGCCATCCGACCGGTATTTCAGATTTTAGAACCAAATGCCCCGTCCTAACAGTTCATTTGAACTAAGTGTATTTTAAAAATGAAGTTTGAGCGCCGAGCTCAAACCGGGCATCCGATTTGGATTCCGTCAGTTCTGACAAGTCACTTTCATCTCCCCGGTCGTATTGGAATGACCGGCACGGCCATCCGACCGGTATTTCAGATTTTAGACCCCCGGACCCGTCCTAACAGTTCATTTGAAATAAGTGTATTTTAAAAATGAAGTTTGAGCGCCGAGCTCAAACCGGGCATCCGATTTGGATTCCGTCAGTTCTGACAAGTCACTTTCATCTCCCCGGTCGTATTGGAATGATCGGCACGGCCATCCGACCGGTATTTCGAATTTTAGACCCCCGGACCCGTCCTAACAGTTCATTTGAACTAAGTGTATTTTAAAAATGAAGTTTGAGCGCCGAGCTCAAACCGGGCATCCGATTTGGATTCCGTCAGTTCTGACAAGTCACTTTCATCTCCCCGGTCGTATTGGAATGATCGGCACGACCATCCGACCGGTATTTCAGATTTTAGAACCAAATGCCCCGTCCTAACAGTTCATTTGAACTAAGTGTATTTTAAAAATGAAGTTTGAGCGCCGAGCTCAAACCGGGCATCCGATTTGGATTCCGTCAGTTCTGACAAGTCACTTTCATCTCCCCGGTCGTATTGGAATGACCGGCACGGCCATCCGACCGGTATTTCAGATTTTAGACCCCCGGACCCGTCCTAACAGTTCATTTGAAATAAGTGTATTTTAAAAATGAAGTTTGAGCGCCGAGCTCAAACCGGGCATCCGATTTGGATTCCGTCAGTTCTGACAAGTCACTTTCATCTCCCCGGTCGTATTGGAATGATCGGCACGGCCATCCGACCGGTATTTCGAATTTTAGACCCCCGGACCCGTCCTAACAGTTCATTTGAAATAAGTGTATTTTAAAAATGAAGTTTGAGCGCCGAGCTCAAACCGGGCATCCGATTTGGATTCCGTCAGTTCTGACAAGTCACTTTCATCTCCCCGGTCGTATTGGAATGATCGGCACGGCCATCCGACCGGTATTTCGAATTTTAGACCCCCGGACCCGTCCTAACAGTTCATTTGAACTAAGTGTATTTTAAAAATGAAGTTTGAGCGCCGAGCTCAAACCGGGCATCCGATTTGGATTCCGTCAGTTCTGACAAGTCACTTTCATCTCCCCGGTCGTATTGGAATGATCGGCACGACCATCCGACCGGTATTTCAGATTTTAGAACCAAATGCCCCGTCCTAACAGTTCATTTGAACTAAGTGTATTTTAAAAATGAAGTTTGAGCGCCGAGCTCAAACCGGGCATCCGATTTGGATTCCGTCAGTTCTGACAAGTCACTTTCATCTCCCCGGTCGTATTGGAATGACCGGCACGGCCATCCGACCGGTATTTCAGATTTTAGACCCCCGGACCCGTCCTAACAGTTCATTTGAAATAAGTGTATTTTAAAAATGAAGTTTGAGCGCCGAGCTCAAACCGGGCATCCGATTTGGATTCCGTCAGTTCTGACAAGTCACTTTCATCTCCCCGGTCGTATTGGAATGATCGGCACGGCCATCCGACCGGTATTTCGAATTTTAGACCCCCGGACCCGTCCTAACAGTTCATTTGAACTAAGTGTATTTTAAAAATGAAGTTTGAGCGCCGAGCTCAAACCGGGCATCCGATTTGGATTCCGTCAGTTCTGACAAGTCACTTTCATCTCCCCGGTCGTATTGGAATGATCGGCACGGCCATCCGACCGGTATTTCGAATTTTAGACCCCCGGACCCGTCCTAACAGTTCATTTGAACTAAGTGTATTTTAAAAATGAAGTTTGAGCGCCGAGCTCAAACCGGGCATCCGATTTGGATTCCGTCAGTTCTGACAAGTCACTTTCATCTCCCCGGTCGTATTGGAATGATCGGCACGGCCATCCGACCGGTATTTCGAATTTTAGAACCAAATGCCCCGTCCTAACAGTTCATTTGAACTAAGTGTATTTTAAAAATGAAGTTTGAGCGCCGAGCTCAAACCGGGCATCCGATTTGGATTCCGTCAGTTCTGACAAGTCACTTTCATCTCCCCGGTCGTATTGGAATGACCGGCACGGCCATCCGACCGGTATTTCAGATTTTAGACCCCCGGACCCGTCCTAACAGTTCATTTGAAATAAGTGTATTTTAAAAATGAAGTTTGAGCGCCGAGCTCAAACCGGGCATCCGATTTGGATTCCGTCAGTTCTGACAAGTCACTTTCATCTCCCCGGTCGTATTGGAATGATCGGCACGGCCATCCGACCGGTATTTCGAATTTTAGACCCCCGGACCCGTCCTAACAGTTCATTTGAACTAAGTGTATTTTAAAAATGAAGTTTGAGCGCCGAGCTCAAACCGGGCATCCGATTTGGATTCCGTCAGTTCTGACAAGTCACTTTCATCTCCCCGGTCGTATTGGAATGATCGGCACGGCCATCCGACCGGTATTTCAGATTTTAGAACCAAATGCCCCGTCCTAACAGTTCATTTGAACTAAGTGTATTTTAAAAATGAAGTTTGAGCGCCGAGCTCAAACCGGGCATCCGATTTGGATTCCGTCAGTTCTGACAAGTCACTTTCATCTCCCCGGTCGTATTGGAATGACCGGCACGGCCATCCGACCGGTATTTCAGATTTTAGACCCCCGGACCCGTCCTAACAGTTCATTTGAAATAAGTGTATTTTAAAAATGAAGTTTGAGCGCCGAGCTCAAACCGGGCATCCGATTTGGATTCCGTCAGTTCTGACAAGTCACTTTCATCTCCCCGGTCGTATTGGAATGATCGGCACGGCCATCCGACCGGTATTTCGAATTTTAGACCCCCGGACCCGTCCTAACAGTTCATTTGAACTAAGTGTATTTTAAAAATGAAGTTTGAGCGCCGAGCTCAAACCGGGCATCCGATTTGGATTCCGTCAGTTCTGACAAGTCACTTTCATCTCCCCGGTCGTATTGGAATGATCGGCACGACCATCCGACCGGTATTTCAGATTTTAGAACCAAATGCCCCGTCCTAACAGTTCATTTGAACTAAGTGTATTTTAAAAATGAAGTTTGAGCGCCGAGCTCAAACCGGGCATCCGATTTGGATTCCGTCAGTTCTGACAAGTCACTTTCATCTCCCCGGTCGTATTGGAATGACCGGCACGGCCATCCGACCGGTATTTCAGATTTTAGACCCCCGGACCCGTCCTAACAGTTCATTTGAAATAAGTGTATTTTAAAAATGAAGTTTGAGCGCCGAGCTCAAACCGGGCATCCGATTTGGATTCCGTCAGTTCTGACAAGTCACTTTCATCTCCCCGGTCGTATTGGAATGATCGGCACGGCCATCCGACCGGTATTTCGAATTTTAGACCCCCGGACCCGTCCTAACAGTTCATTTGAAATAAGTGTATTTTAAAAATGAAGTTTGAGCGCCGAGCTCAAACCGGGCATCCGATTTGGATTCCGTCAGTTCTGACAAGTCACTTTCATCTCCCCGGTCGTATTGGAATGATCGGCACGGCCATCCGACCGGTATTTCGAATTTTAGACCCCCGGACCCGTCCTAACAGTTCATTTGAACTAAGTGTATTTTAAAAATGAAGTTTGAGCGCCGAGCTCAAACCGGGCATCCGATTTGGATTCCGTCAGTTCTGACAAGTCACTTTCATCTCCCCGGTCGTATTGGAATGATCGGCACGACCATCCGACCGGTATTTCAGATTTTAGAACCAAATGCCCCGTCCTAACAGTTCATTTGAACTAAGTGTATTTTAAAAATGAAGTTTGAGCGCCGAGCTCAAACCGGGCATCCGATTTGGATTCCGTCAGTTCTGACAAGTCACTTTCATCTCCCCGGTCGTATTGGAATGACCGGCACGGCCATCCGACCGGTATTTCAGATTTTAGACCCCCGGACCCGTCCTAACAGTTCATTTGAAATAAGTGTATTTTAAAAATGAAGTTTGAGCGCCGAGCTCAAACCGGGCATCCGATTTGGATTCCGTCAGTTCTGACAAGTCACTTTCATCTCCCCGGTCGTATTGGAATGATCGGCACGGCCATCCGACCGGTATTTCGAATTTTAGACCCCCGGACCCGTCCTAACAGTTCATTTGAACTAAGTGTATTTTAAAAATGAAGTTTGAGCGCCGAGCTCAAACCGGGCATCCGATTTGGATTCCGTCAGTTCTGACAAGTCACTTTCATCTCCCCGGTCGTATTGGAATGATCGGCACGGCCATCCGACCGGTATTTCAGATTTTAGACCCCCGGACCCGTCCTAACAGTTCATTTGAAATAAGTGTATTTTAAAAATGAAGTTTGAGCGCCGAGCTCAAACCGGGCATCCGATTTGGATTCCGTCAGTTCTGACAAGTCACTTTCATCTCCCCGGTCGTATTGGAATGATCGGCACGGCCATCCGACCGGTATTTCAGATTTTAGACCCCCGGACCCGTCCTAACAGTTCATTTGAACTAAGTGTATTTTAAAAATGAAGTTTGAGCGCCGAGCTCAAACCGGGCATCCGATTTGGATTCCGTCAGTTCTGACAAGTCACTTTCATCTCCCCGGTCGTATTGGAATGATCGGCACGACCATCCGACCGGTATTTCAGATTTTAGAACCAAATGCCCCGTCCTAACAGTTCATTTGAACTAAGTGTATTTTAAAAATGAAGTTTGAGCGCCGAGCTCAAACCGGGCATCCGATTTGGATTCCGTCAGTTCTGACAAGTCACTTTCATCTCCCCGGTCGTATTGGAATGACCGGCACGGCCATCCGACCGGTATTTCAGATTTTAGACCCCCGGACCCGTCCTAACAGTTCATTTGAAATAAGTGTATTTTAAAAATGAAGTTTGAGCGCCGAGCTCAAACCGGGCATCCGATTTGGATTCCGTCAGTTCTGACAAGTCACTTTCATCTCCCCGGTCGTATTGGAATGATCGGCACGGCCATCCGACCGGTATTTCGAATTTTAGACCCCCGGACCCGTCCTAACAGTTCATTTGAACTAAGTGTATTTTAAAAATGAAGTTTGAGCGCCGAGCTCAAACCGGGCATCCGATTTGGATTCCGTCAGTTCTGACAAGTCACTTTCATCTCCCCGGTCGTATTGGAATGATCGGCACGGCCATCCGACCGGTATTTCAGATTTTAGAACCAAATGCCCCGTCCTAACAGTTCATTTGAACTAAGTGTATTTTAAAAATGAAGTTTGAGCGCCGAGCTCAAACCGGGCATCCGATTTGGATTCCGTCAGTTCTGACAAGTCACTTTCATCTCCCCGGTCGTATTGGAATGACCGGCACGGCCATCCGACCGGTATTTCAGATTTTAGACCCCCGGACCCGTCCTAACAGTTCATTTGAAATAAGTGTATTTTAAAAATGAAGTTTGAGCGCCGAGCTCAAACCGGGCATCCGATTTGGATTCCGTCAGTTCTGACAAGTCACTTTCATCTCCCCGGTCGTATTGGAATGATCGGCACGGCCATCCGACCGGTATTTCGAATTTTAGACCCCCGGACCCGTCCTAACAGTTCATTTGAACTAAGTGTATTTTAAAAATGAAGTTTGAGCGCCGAGCTCAAACCGGGCATCCGATTTGGATTCCGTCAGTTCTGACAAGTCACTTTCATCTCCCCGGTCGTATTGGAATGATCGGCACGACCATCCGACCGGTATTTCAGATTTTAGAACCAAATGCCCCGTCCTAACAGTTCATTTGAACTAAGTGTATTTTAAAAATGAAGTTTGAGCGCCGAGCTCAAACCGGGCATCCGATTTGGATTCCGTCAGTTCTGACAAGTCACTTTCATCTCCCCGGTCGTATTGGAATGACCGGCACGGCCATCCGACCGGTATTTCAGATTTTAGACCCCCGGACCCGTCCTAACAGTTCATTTGAACTAAGTGTATTTTAAAAATGAAGTTTGAGCGCCGAGCTCAAACCGGGCATCCGATTTGGATTCCGTCAGTTCTGACAAGTCACTTTCATCTCCCCGGTCGTATTGGAATGATCGGCACGGCCATCCGACCGGTATTTCAGATTTTAGAACCAAATGCCCCATCCTAACAGTTCATTTGAACTAAGTGTATTTTAAAAATGAAGTTTGAGCGCCGAGCTCAAACCGGGCATCCGATTTGGATTCCGTCAGTTCTGACAAGTCACTTTCATCTCCCCACTGAAAATGAACTTCTTGTAACTTATGACCTATGCTCCTTTGTATGAACTGCCCTTCCTTTGCTTAGAGGTGCTGTTCCTGGCTTCCTGCCATGACAGTTACCAGACTTTGGGGAGATCTTTTCACCTAAATTGGCATATTTTATTCATGTCTACATGTTACTTTCCTTATATTATTCTAGCTTTATGAATATTTATAGATCTGTATCCTCCCCCACTCAAGTGAATAGAATTTATACATATCTTTTCACTTTCAGTTCTAACCAAAATCTCTATACACCTATGGAAAATCCTGCAGAACAGTCTGCCTGTTGATTCTAATATCCAGAGGATAGGTGTAAGATGATATTTAGAGTTAAGAAAATGATATTTTCCCCTCCTCAATCTAAATTCTTATATTTTGTAAGATGATATTTAGAGTTAACAAATAGAAAATCAATCAAATAAAATACTTACCGGAGGCTGCTGTGCAGGAGGTGCAGGAGGTGCTCTACTACTATCAATTCCCAAGGATGTGAGCATCTGGGAGACGGTCTGAGCGACGATGGTTGAGATATTCTGAGAGATATTCTGAGAGACGGTCTCGTTGACGATCTGCCTAAACATATCTGGAGTCATGGTCGGGGCGGCACTGGAAGAACCATCTGGGGCTGCTGGTGTGGTAAATGGAGAGGTCGCATGTGAGACCGAACTCGAGCATGATGATAACACCCTAGTCGTGCCCAAGCTATGTCCAAAACCATAAACATGTCCTTTCTTGGGTGCCCCAGATGCTGCAACCCAAATGGCAGGATCCAACTCTGGACGCTGACTGTCATCCCCGTACCTCTCATCCATTCGTCTACTATATGAGTCCTGCAAAAACCAAAAAAAAACAAAACCAAATTATTCTACAATTTAATCTTAAATGAAAACTATTAATGTATACACTTACCGCTACCTCCCGAGCTTTCTCACTAATGTAAGCATTTGTCCCTTTCTTCTTATGAGTTCGATCAAAAAGTTCATGAAATTGAGCTGGCCGCTTTAACTGTGCTTCCTGTTATTCAAATAAATCACAGTTTCATAATAGAAACAAAAAATTTATATATGTAGAAGTGTACTTACTAATCTCGCTTTATGTGTTGCAAAGGAGACAGAGCCACCCGTGTGTAAATTCGCTTCAGGATGCGCTGCTCTGTTTTGCTTTGCTTTGTTTGAATTGGCATTCCATTTCTCCGCTTCCCAAATGTTGCACAGCTCTGTCCAATACTCCTTTCTCATCCACACAGGCCCATGCTCCTTCCATATGTTCTTATCAGTACTTGCACATGCTTTTTTTGCATATCTTCGGGCATTGTACATAAGATGTTTGAAATTATCTCTTGCAGTAGCTGTCCATGCAAATCTAGCACGTAACTCATCTGAATGTTCTGTGAATCGATGATTCCTCTATATATTAACAACAACAAAAATTTATATGTTACATAACAAAGTGGGTTAAAATAATAATTGAAAATGACTTAATATGATAAAATAAGATAAATACCAAGAACATAGAGAACAATAAATCCTGAACACCCATCGGAAAATCAGCAAAGCGATGGATGGGGCCTGGAAAATGTGCTTGAATTGTCTTTGTAATAAATTGTGATGCTTGGGCTGGCTCTATTTTATTCCTGAAATTAAAAATATTAATACCACAATGACGAATAAATAACAAAAATAATGCATTACGTACCCTTCATTTATCCACACTGCCCGCATCGTCTCATTACAACAGCCCTCCCCCTCATGATGACTCGCCTCGTCATCAGCACGTACTATACGAATTAAATAGTATAAATAAAACAAACTATCAAAAAAACATAAATATGCAAATGAACATACCTGACTCAGCTGGGGGAGGTGTAGATCCACTCGCCATGTGTGATGGCGGTGCATAGGCCGTCAATGTACCCGTTGTCAGTGGTAACGGTGCAGAGGCCGTGGGTCCTGTAAGGATAAGAATCAGATAACACAAAAACATAAAGAATTATTTTAAACAAATACTCAAATGAATTATACATGAAAGTATACATACCTACTACCGGTGGTAGCGGTGCATCCCTCGGTGGTAACGGTGCAGAGGTCGTGGGTCCTGTGAAAATAAGAATCAGATAACACAAAAACATAAAGAATTATTTTCAACAAATACTACAATGCATTATACATGAAAGTATACATACCTACTACCGGTGGTAGCGGTGCAGAGGTCGGTCGTAACGGTGTAGAGGTCGTGGGTCCTGTGAAAATAATAATCAGATAACACAAATACATAATGAATTATTTTCAACAAATACTACAATGCATTATGAAGGGAAAGTATACATACCTACTACCGGTGGTAGCGGTGCAGAGGTCGGTGGTATATGTGCAGAGGTCGTGGGTCCTGTGAAAATAAGAATCAGATAACACAAAAACATAAAGAATTATTTTCAACAAATACTACAATGCATTATACATGAAAGTATACATACCTACTACCGGTGGTAGCGGTGCAGAGGTCGGTCGTAACGGTGTAGAGGTCGTGGGTCCTGTGAAAATAATAATCAGATAACACAAATACATAATGAATTATTTTCAACAAATACTACAATGCATTATGAAGGGAAAGTATACATACCTACTACCGGTGGTGAAACGGAAGTAAATCTCCTCCCGCTACCCTCTCCCCTCCCACCTCTGGGAGTCCCACGCCGTCCTCGAACCATATCTTCAACTGGTAATAAAATACATGCATATTCATCAAATAGTGAAAGAAAGAAAGTTACAGAGTATTAAAATTCCCAGATAAAATTGTATACCATTAATCAAACATTCTCCATTTCTTCTTCAGATGTTGGAGATATAACAAATTCAGCATTCACATCTTCATTATCAGATTCATTTTGATCACTAATATATTCCTCCTCTTCGGAGTCCCCCAACTGTATTTCTGGTTGTTCTGGATCGACTTCCTCCACTTCATTCTCTTTAGATAAAGACGGTGCCTCCACAGATTCATCACTAGAAGCAGGCAAGTCTACATCATCACCCAAGTCTGATTGAAAGAATTCGGCATTCACATCCAACTGCTCTGTTTCAGTCAAATCCAACTCATAATCCGGGAAAAGCCTTGTCTTAACCTTGCAAACTGCCCACCAATCATTTCTTTCTTTATTTCTAGACGATGGATACTTTGTATAATAGACCTGCTGGGCTTGTGCGGCCAAAATGAATGGATCATAAGTATTCAATTTAGACTTATGTCTGATATCGACAATCCCATATGTTGTGTCATTTCGAACAGAATTAGGATCAAACCAATGACACTTTAACAGAAATATATGGTTGTCATCTCCGAGATATTGCAATTCTAAGATCTCCTCAATAATACCATAATAATCACATTCGTTTTCATTATATGTACTTCCTTTCACACATACCCCGCTGTTCATTGTTGACTTATTCTGCCCATATTGTCTAGTGTGAAATCTATACCCATTCACAATAAATGCTGGATATGTACGTGCAACTTTCGATGGGCCATAACTGATCACTCGAATTCTTTGATCAGTAATAAAATCATTTTCAACCTACATATGGACAGCACACTAGTCAGAATTTGTCATTGACCCAACAAGGAGAAAGAGTAGTAATAATACTTACACGATATTTCAGCCAAGAAGCGAATGATTTTTCTCGTTCTTTTTCAACCTCCATGTCAGTGAGATATGGACATCTTTGGATTAATTCTGAGTCAAATTGTCTGTATTACGACCATTGGAGCATTATAGATGGAATGAAAAATAATAAGTTATAGACACAATGTAATTTGAGCAGAGAACTTACGCAACATAAGGTTCAACCTCCATACAATTTAAAAGGATGTAAATTTCTGCACAGTGCAATTCTCTATCATTTAGCATCCGACTCGAGGAACGTCCATACGCACGTCCAGGATACTTAAATATCGACAGTCGCTCAGAGTGAACGGAGTCTCCCCCATCATCATTACGTGGTGGCCGAGTTCGACGAGTTTGTACCTCAGGTTCAAAGTACATTGAACAGAAATTTGATATTTCTTCCATAATGTACGCCTCGGCAATGGAACCCTCTACTTTTGCCTTGTTGCGAACTTTCATTTTCAATTCATGCATACACCTACCAGAATGTTCATAAGATAATGAAAAACACATCACCATGTAATTGAATTATGAGGAGAAAATATATATATATTACCTCTCAAATGGATACATCCATCTAAATTGTACTGGCCCTCCTACTTTAGCCTCATATGGTAAGTGTATAAGCAGGTGCTCCATTGAATCAAAGAATGATGGTGGAAATATCTTTTCCAATCTACAAACTGTCGTGATCACATTCTGTTCAATAGTTTCCACATCTTCATACCTGAGCTCTGATGCACATAAAATTTTGAAAAACTGACTTAACTCAGTCACTGCTCCCCATATCGCCTTCGGCATCATATCACGAAATACAATAGGTAACAACCTCTGCATGAACACATGACAGTCATGACTTTTCATTCCATATATTTTCCCCTCATTTGTATTCACGCAACGAGCAATGTTAGACACATAACCATCTGGAAATCTCAACTGTTTTAGCCAAGAGCATACTTCTTTAATCTGTGCAGCTCCAAGGGCGTAACTTGCTTTCGGTTTAACTGTTTTACCATTTCTATCAATAAGGTACAGTTCTGGACGTTTACAATGTATTTTCAAGTCTAAACGGGCATTCACATTATCCTTTGTTTTGCCTGTTATGTCCATAACAGTGTTGAACACATTATCAAAGACATTCTTCTCAACATGCATGACGTCGATGTTATGTCGTATAAGAAGAGTTGACCAATAAGGCAATTCCCAGAAGATACTTTTTTTGACCCAATTGTGATCCTTCCCAAATCCAGGGAGTTGTCTTGTGCTGCTCGACAATTGTGCTATATCTGGTAAGTTCTGTACACGTGCTGCTAAATGTGGACCAGACAACCGTTCAAAATCAGCTTCTTCCAATTCAATTCTGTTCTTTAAGAATGCATCTTTTTGCCTTCTAAACGGATGGTCCCTTGGTAGAAATCGTCGATGACAATCAAACCAGCATGACTTGCCACCATGCTTAAGTACAAATGATTTGGAACTGTCCATACAGTAAGGACATGCTAGTTTTCCATGAGTGCTCCAGCTAGATAACATTCCATATGCAGGAAAGTCGCTTATTGTCCACATCAATGCAGCCTTCATAGTGAAATTTTGTTTTCTGCATGCATCATAGGTAGTAACCCCATCAGTCCATAACAACTTCAACTCATCAATCAACGGCCTGAGATATATGTCTAATTTTTTCCCAGGACTTTTTGGACCAGGGATCAATAATGATAGAAATAAATGCTCTCGTTTCATGCACATATTTGGCGGAATATTATATGGTGTCACGAAAACTGGCCAGCAAGAGTAGGAAGTCACTGAACCTCCAAATGGATTGAATCCATCAGTACATAAACCCAGCCTTACATTACGCGACTCTTTTGAGAAAGTAGGGTGAGCACGGTTAAAGTGACTCCAAGCTTCGGCATCTGCAGGATGACTGATTACATTATGTTGTCGACGTACTCTTTCCGCATGCCATCTCATATGTTGAGCTATCTTTGGTGCCATATACATTCTCTGCAATCTCGGTGCAATAGGAAAATACCGCAATGACATATATGGTATATCTTTTTGCTTTGAATTGTCCCCTTTCTTAGGCTTGAATCTATCATGACCACATATGGAACATGATACCTTACTTTTAGCCTCATTATAATATAGCATGCAATGATTAGGACATGCATCTATTTTCTCATATCCAAGCCCTAAGTCAGTGACCATCTTCTTTGCACGATAAAAATTTTCAGGTAATTTCTCATCTTGTGGCAACATACTTTTGATAATCAGTAACAAACGATCAAAACAAATCTCACTGATGTGAAATTCAGATTTCAAGTTCAATAATTGTGACACCGCAGACAGTCGAGAGTGATTTTGACATCCAGTCCACAATGGCTCATCAGCATCTTTGAGTAGCTGATAAAATCTTTCAGCTGTCTTGTTTGGCGGTTCTTCATTATGTACATGCTCCTCGTGAACATTGAATCCTGGACCAGCAGCATCTATGACCATATCAACATATGAACTTCCACTTCCAACATTGGCAGGCTCGTAGGTCGACCACAATGTTTCACCATGACATATCCAGTTTGTATAATCTTTAACAAACCCCTTTCTGTATAAATGACGTTGTACATCCCATGTTGTCAGCCACTTCAAATTCTTACAGACTACACAAGGACATCGGATACGACCCTCACAATCTACAGCTTCAATAGAATTTCTCAAAGCAAACTGAATGAATCTCTCAACTCCATTTTTAAATTCTATAGACACCACCTGATCAACTACTCTACGGTACATCCATGAACGATCTTCAGACATTTTCCCTATGCGAATGAAATGTAAACACACAAAACTTTAACATGTTTAACAAAATAAAAAGTACAACCCTTACCTCACATCGTCCATGTCTGCCATTTTAAATAGGACGGAAATATCATTTAGATCTTCACTTTTTAACCCATCTGTGAAGGTTTGATCGCACGATTAATTACTATATGTGTTGTGTTGTTTGCTAAAAATTTCGGCAGCATCTCCCCACACCTCTCCGATATACCACAAAATATTTATTGATTAAGAAATTTTCTTAAACACTTACTAATAAGTGGTTAAGAAAATAATCAAAATCAATAAAGGTATATCAGAGAGGAGTGAGAAGACGCAGCCAAAATTTTTAACAAACAACACAAACACATATAGTAATTAACCACCTAAGTGCGATCAAACATTCACAGACTGTCCAAACGGGACAATTCAAGACTTTGAGTTAGATATACACATTCTCATCATTCAAAATGAGAACGTGCATATCAATCCCAAAGTCTTGAACGGGTAGGTTGATTGGCACGGGCTTAACACGCTCTCCTAAGATGCGTGCAATGTTAGGTTGCACCCACGCATCTCAGCTCACATACAACACCCAACTAATTAAATATTGACAAGATAATAACACAATCTAAAAACATAGCAGTAACATGTGAAATTGGCAATACATGTACACAATGAAAACATGAATTTTATTTTAACATCCAACATAAAGACAACACTTTCACTAGCTATTTAGCAGAAATAAAATATAGCATGATACTTTTTAGCTTAAAGACAACACTGTCACTAGCTATGCAGAAATCAAGTAAAGAAATTGATAGTATCGTCACTGAATAAGACAATAATAAAACACACTTTACTTTTCATCCAACACTATCCAAACAGTACTCTTAGCTAATGACATGTTTTAGATATTCTAAAATTAAGAAACTGAGCTACAATTCTAAAATGTCAATGTTTCTCTAATACTCATGTCATGTAAATTTAAACATATCAATAATTTATGAGGTTGTCAACCACGACTGCTAATCTTTTTTTTTTTTTGAAAATCTACAAGATGACTAGTAGCTTCCATTGACAGATTCCCCATTTTAAAAAGGCGCGGGTTTACATGATTTGCAACGTCTCGACAGTCCTCAACTATTGTGCCTAGAAGATATTATCTCGTAGGGGTATGTCTAAAATTATTGCAAATTCTGATGAAATGGCCCACATCTGGGTATTATGGAAAGACCATCTGCATGTTTCTCTGGTTACTAGAGATGATCAGCAAATTACTCTTCTCATGGGTCTTAATGGTCAAGTCCCTTTTCACTTAACTGCAGTATATGCAAAATGCAATGTGATTGAGAGAAAGGGTCTTTGGACTTCTTTAATTAACGTCCACTCTAACATTTCTGGTCCTTGGATGGTGGCAGGAGACTTCAACTACATTACTGATACAAAGGAAAAAATTGGTGGTAATGATCCTAATTCGATTGCAATGACTGATTTTAAGGACTGTATATCAAATTGTGCACTTTTGGATACTGGTTTCAAAGGATCTTCCTACACTTGGCATAACAATCAATCAGGAAGCAGGGGTATTTGGGCCAGACTGGATAGAATTCTAACCAATTCTGATTGGATGGCTCATTATGCCTTCTCCGTTGAACATCTTTCCAGGGAAGTCTCAGATCATGCCCCTCTACTTGTGTTGCAGACTCCCCAGATTAAAAGGAAAACCAGATTCTGTTTCCAAAAAATGTGGACTTATCATGACCATCTTCTTGCTGATGTTAAAAAGTGTTGGGATACTAGTCCTTTAGCTTCTTCACCTACCTTAACCCTTTATCTTAAGCTCAAGAGTCTCAGGCAAATGCTTAAAGTTTGGAATTATCAAGTCTTTGGTAATATTCATAATAATGTGGCAAAAGCGGAGGATGATGTTATTAAGGCAGAACACGCTTATGACACCCAGCCTTCCACTACAAATCAGACTGCCCTGGATGAGGCTAAACTTGTTCTGTCCAAAATGTTGCTTCAGGAGGAATGCTTTTGGAGACAGAAATCTAGAGTCCGATGGCTCACTGAAGGGGATAGAAATACCAGATTCTTTCACTCTACCACTTTAGCTAAGAGGAAAAAAATGTGCATATCTCAACTTCAAAACTCTGCAGGCCTTCTCACTTCGGACCCTGGGGAAATGACTTCAATTGCTGTGACACATTTTCAGGAAGCCTTCTCTTCCCAACATCATTTAGCAGATAGTACTGTTCTTGACTGTATTCCCTCTCTGGTTGATCAGTTAGACACTGACACGTAAATGGGTTTATATATTATGCGTGGTCAATGGGGAATCCAGAAAAGTCATTAACTCAATTCATGCTCTTAGTCTTCTGACATGCTATTTGGGTGTGGGGTAGTCCAGGAAAAATGCTACACATGGCTTCTTTGAATAAGCTTTCATTCGTAACTTCGGGTGCCTACCCTGTGCATTTAGTGCTTCCAAATCCACCTCGCATAGCTTGCAGAGCACTGCATTATTATGGAATCCTCTTTTTAGTCATCTCTCATCAGTCCTTTGACCACTATCAGTCTTCCATGATCCAGACATATTCTAAGAAATTCAAAAAAGGTACAGGAAACTCTGCATTATTATTGAATTCTCCTTTAAGTCATCTCTCATCAGTTCTTTGACCACTATCAGTCTTCCATGATCCAGACATATTCTAAGAATTTCAAAAAAGGTCTAGGAATCTCTGAGAATGAGCTCATGGCTTAAGTCTTTCTGGGCAATGTGCACCTGGGATAAGTGCTGATGCTCAATATCTGACAATGAGTTTTGTTTTTCTTCCCGTTGAATTTTAAATACAACTTTCTACTTCATAGGTAGTGGTTATGCCTATAATGGGATAAGGCTCTGATGATGATGATGATGAGGTAAAGGTTATGCCAATAGTTTTCCCATCATCACATCTTCTTGGGGGGAGGGGCAATACATATCCTGGTATGCTTGCAGGTTTTCACTTCCCAAAAGGGTGGTTTGTTATATAACCATTTGATAACTTGGCCCTATGCTCTAGTATCAGAGATTCAGGTATAGGATTATTGGTATATTACTTCAGTAGATTAAGGAAGAGAGTAGAGCTGCTATATCTGATAGGTAACATCTAACATCCATATCCATGTGTGCGCTCAGCATAATATACTGTTTGCCTTACAATGAACCCATCCTCTCTCTCAAGTAAGCCCCTTATTTGCATCTCTTTTCTCAATTCATTCTCATAAATCTTCTATGACTATAAGTTGTCTAATATTATTACAATTCCAGTCACCTTGACATCAAGAAGTTTCTAGCTGGCCACAGGCTGTCAGGTACCTATGAGGATTAGTTACAATGTTTTTCTAAAAGTTTTTCTTCCTCCATCTGTTTGTTTAAAGACCTATCATACTATCTTATCCATCCTCAGTAATAAAATGGGGTTTAAGATTACACCATATTTACTAATGTTCAAAAAGTAACATTGAATGTTTTGATGAGTGAAAAAGTGTCATTTAAAACATAGTGCCTTGTTCAAAAGAGACACGGTTGTGATCCATTCATCATTACTTATTGAAAGAAATATGAAGCATGTTGCTTTAGTGTGTTGATGAGACATTTTGGATTTATGCGACCTTTCTACTTATTTTAACCATCCTTTGATATCTTTAATTGAGGATCAATCTCTCAACTGTGGAACAGCAGAAATGATTCTGTCTAATCATATGTTTTTTCTCCCTCTCAACATATCCTAAGATCATATTTTCTCATCGTCAAATGAAGCTTATTGCAGTTATGTTCTATAATGTCATGATAAAGGAGTGTCTATGTGTGGAAACTGCTGCATGTGTTGGTACTGTATTGTGATATTTGGCATTGCGTCCAAGTGATCATAAGCCTTACACATCAATCTGGGCTTTTATGGTCTGTGCGGCCTCTAAAAGAAAATGTAAGTGATAGATAGGCTATTAACACGTTGTGCAAGATGTTCAACATCTACCCACCCAACCCTCAACGAAATGCCAATCTGCTACCTAGCTATTGGTGGGCAGTTTTTTTTTTTTGGGCAGACAGTTGATGCTGTTTTAGAGGTATTTTGCACAAACTTGTCACAGAAATTGAAAGTGATATCAACAAAAAGATGACCTATGTGATAAGAAATGTGGTTGTGTGTGCATGGTGATAATAGGTCCAAGCATTTTACTCCATGAGTTTATTTAATGTTCTAGTTCCTTTGTTGGACCTATGTTTTACATCTGCATGAAACAATTCTGATGCAGGACAAATCTCATGCGATGACGAGCACGGGGCTCCCAGCGGCTGTGTTCACAGCGAAGGAAGCAAAACGGGGAGGGGAGAAGATGTTGCGGCTATCTGTGATGAAAGGGAATGGAAGGGATGCATGTATTTGGGCTGAGTGGGTGGTAAGATGAATAAAACAAAAGGTAAAGATGTGTGAGGGCAGAACGGTGGTGATTATGGACTGGGATTGGCATTAAATGTTACTCGGTTGAAGTGAAGTAAATGAAAGAGAATGGGCTGTGAGAGAGATGAAAAAGATGGGGATTTTAAGTCTCGAAGGAGTGTTCTTCCAAGTGAGACTTGTGACTGTTCTCTTGGGTGATTAATTTAAGGGGAAAATTGAAGAGAACATTTAATGCTCGGGGAAGAAACCAAGGAGATGGGAGAGGACGCATAGGGCTGGGGAAGTAACTTGGGGAGATGAACTCATGCAGGGTGAGTGAAAACTCAGTAAGATTTATATCTGTAAATCAGACATCTTTAAATGATTAATATCTTTGACCAAGTAAATGCACTATTGTCGAGAAACATAATAAACCATGTAAGCTAGACATTGGAATCATGAACAGAATATATAAGAATGTAAGTATGTGGATCACTAGTAAGGTAGGGGTAACAAGAATGAAAGTGCAAGCATAGAATAATATCAATAATCTTTCAATGTCACGAACATGTAACAAGTACTAACATTGGATTAGCCATATCACGCAATAAACCTACAAAGGGGTAACAAGTACAAGTCAAGTAATTCATGTATTAATGGAATGCCATAGATTAATCTAGTATGCATGTACTTTGGTGCAATGTCACACCAGGTCAATCAACTCCCATGAGTACAAGTACTTCCGGACGCTCCTCTCAAGATCAGACTGCGCCCCATTAATACCTGGCATTGAAGTTATGGATCATAGATCCCATGTAAATATCTAGACATCCACATTCAATTATAATGGGCAAAGAATTCTAAGGTAAAGCTCATGTAAACAAGGCTTAGATTCTAATGATATCTCATGATTTTCCAAGGAATTTTCCTAGGAATTTATCACTGGGGACTCCGGGGTGGGCAAGTTGAACCTACTGTCGAGGTTCACTAGGAACACGTTCGGTCTCGAGTCCAAGTCCACCATCAGGGTGGAGTTTGCTACCAGGAACCTCAACGTCGACGACAAGGCCATCAAGTCCCAGATTTGGGACATCGCCGGCTAGGAGAGGTAGGGAAAAATGCTGCAACTTGGGTGGTCTCCGCTTGACTTGTTCTCCGCTCTTGGGTCGCCAGTCCTTGGTTTCTGCTTTTGATCTCTTCCTTCTATGTTAGTTTAGCATTGATCGGATAGTGTACATGGGCAGAGGTTTCTGAAGCTGTTCTGGGCGCTGTGGTCTACAAACTTGATCTTGAACGGATACTGACTATCCCTTCCAGATTTATGTTCCACCGTGTCTCTTGATTTTTATCTTCTCTAACCATTTGTTGATAAATGAGATACGTGTGCTGTTTAGATTTTAGATGTTAGATAGCTTGCTAGAGCTGTGTAATTAAAAAAGAACGCTGGTGTTTTGTCTATATGGTTTAAGCTGTAGTCAATTACCAATCATTTCAGCTATGTGCACTTACAGATCTAGGAGACTTACCTACCACTAGGCATGTTCAGGGGCTCTGAAATGTCTTCCTGGTTAAGCATGTCAAATTGTCACGTCCCGATGCGAAATATCAGAACATAGCAGTTATATCGTTCATGTCAATCAGAGCATGCACTTAAGAAATATTCATCCACAAGAGATCTCAAATAGGCTGAGAATAAATTGAAACTTTTATTGATAATCAAAGTAGAATAAATGTGGTTATATTTGACTTGACTCAATCAACAACTACTTGATTCCTTTTCACTAAAATTACATAAGATACTTTCTCATGACAATCCTCTCATAATAATCTTCTCTCTCAAACTCTAGTTAAAAGAAAAGACAAGACAAGGACTTCTATGGTAAACTTGATCACTCCGCTACTCTCGCCCACCCCCATTAGAGTGATTCTCTTCATCAGAGTTACCTAAAATATCAACAATAACGCAGGGTGAGTGAAAACTCAGTAAGATTTATATCTCTAAATCAGACATCTTTAAATGATTAATATCTTTGACCAAGTAAATGCACTATTGTCGAGAAACATAATAAACCATGTAAGCTAGACATTGGAATCATGAAGAGAATATATAAGAATGTAAGTATGTGGATCACTAGTAAGGTAGGGGTAACAAGAATGAAAGTGCAAGCATAGAATAATATCAATAATCTTTCAATGTCACGAACATGTAACAAGTACTAACATTGGATTAGCCATATCACGCAATAAACCTACAAAGGGGTAACAAGTACAAGTCAAGTAATTCATGTATTAATAGAATGCCATAGATTAATCTAGTATGCATGTACTTTGGTGCAATGTCACACCAGGTCAATCAACTCCCATGAGCACAAGTATTTTCGGACGCTCCTCTCAAGATCAGACTGCGCCCCATTAATACCTGGCATTGAAGTTATGGATCATAGATCCCATGTAAATATCTAGACATCCACATTCAATTATAATGGGCAAAGAATTCTAAGGTAAAGCTCATGTAAACAAGGCTTAGATTCTAATGATATCTCATGATTTTCCAAGGAATTTTCCTAGGAATTTATCACTGGGGACTCCGGGGTGGGCAAGTTGAACCTACTGTCGAGGTTCACTAGGAACACGTTCAGTCTCGAGTCCAAGTCCACCATCAGGGTGGAGTTTGCTACCAGGAACCTCAACGTCGACGGCAAGGCCATCAAGTCCCAGATTTGGGACATCGCCGGCTAGGAGAGGTAGGGAAAAATGCTGCAACTTGGGTGGTCTCCGCTTGACTTGTTCTCCGCTCTTGGGTCGCCAGTCCTGGGTTTCTGCTTTTGATCTCTTCCTTCTATGTTAGTTTAGCATTGATCGGATAGTGTACATGGGCAGAGGTTTCTGAAGCTGTTCTGGGCGCTGTGGTCTAGAAACTTGATCTTGAACGGATACTGACTATCCCTTCCAGATTTATGTTCCACCGTGTCTCTTGATTTTTATCTTCTCTAACCATTTGTTGATAAATGAGATACGTGTGCTGTTTAGATTTTAGATGTTAGATAGCTTGCTAGAGCTGTGTAATTAAAAAAGAACGCTGGTGTTTTGTCTATATGAATTGAGTTAATGACTTTTCTGGATTCCCCATTGACCACGCATAATATATAAAATTAAACCTTAAGTCAAAGTTTTGAATTCTTCAGCTAAAATCAATATGTAACTTCTACAGTCCACTGATAGTTTGCAGAGAGTTGAGTTGTTTGAACAAAGATTTATTGTTTTATGAATTTGGCACGTAAACTGTCGGGAGACATGTAATCACCTCTGCACGTGGATTGTGCTAGCTTTCACAGAAAAATTCCACACCTAAGTACATAACCATGCATGACTATGCATAAATCTTTGAAGTCGATTCTGCTGGTTCGGGTGCCGGAGGGGGTGACACAGAGAGAGAGGGATCAGAGAGAGAGAGGGTGCCAGGTGGAACCTTTAATGTTGTAGTCGGCGAGGGTGCGGCCGTCCTCCAGATGCTTCCCGGCGAAGATGAGATGCTGCTGGTTCGGGGAAATGCCCTCCTTGCCCTGGATCTTAGCCTTCACGTTGTCGATCGTGTCCGAGGAGTCGACCTCCAAGGTGAACTGTGCTTTGACCGCAGGGGGAGGGGGGGCTCCGGCGGAGGGGGGCTCGGGCGGGAGGCCGCAGGGGGAGGGGGGCTCGGGCGGAGGTTGGCTCGGGCGGGAGGCCGCAGGGGGAGGGGGGGCTCCGGCGGAGGGGGGCTCGGGCGGGAGGCCGCAGGGGGAGGGGGGCTCGGGCGGGAGGCCGCAGGGGGAGGGGGGGCTCCGGCGGAGGGGGGCGGAGGCCGCAGGGGGAGGGGGGCTCGGGCGGGAGGCCGCAGGGGGAGGGGGGCTCCGGCGGAGGGGGGCGGAGGCCGCAGGGGGAGGGGGGGCTCCGGCGGAAGGGGGCTCGGGCGGGAGGCCGCAGGGGGAGGGGGGCTCTGGCGGGAGGCCGCAGGGGGAGGGGGGGCTCCGGCGGAGGGGGGCTCGGGCGGGAGGGGCGTGGGGGGGCTAGGGCGGAGAGGGGGCCGCAGGGGGAGGGGGCTCGGGCGGGGGCTCGGGCGGGAGGGCTCGGGCGGGAGGGGGGGCTCGGGCGGAGAGGGGCTCGGGCGGGCGGGGGCCGCAGTGGGGAGTATAACGGGATCAGCGACTGATTGGAGACCGAAGTAAATTCGGTCGCAAGAACAGCGACCGATTGGAGACCGAACTAAATTCGGTCGCCAAAACGGTCTCACATATGCGACCGATTATTTCGGTCGCCGAATTGGTCTCTATTTGGGACCGACTAGCGACCGATTTAATCGGTCTCTAAGTCGGTCGCTATAGCCACTTTTTCTTGTAGTGTTCATTGATTTTCATTATGTTGAACTTGCTATATTCTTGGCCATACTTTATTGTTACACTCATGGAAGTAGCTTGATTTATACGTGAAGATGCAGTTCGGGCGCTGATTGTGTGCAAGGGCTCTATGCTAGTCCCCTCGGCTGATTGTCGAAAACATACTATTTTATAAACCACGGGGTATGATGCTACTGGCGTCGCATTGTGCTGGGAGTATTGTCTTTATAAATAAGTGAAATCTACGAGCACTCGTGAAAATCTAGTGAATTGCTACATGATTGACATTCTCGTGCGTAACCTTTATGGTTATGAAAGTGAAAAGTGAAAGTGTATTCTCGTTACATTATTGTTCATGAAAGGCCAATCTCATGTTCTTGTCATATTCATGCTAGTTCATTCTACCTTATATGATTATCTTGTTACTTTGGTTTAATCGAGTGATTGATCGCATTCGCATGATTTTACCTTATTTCTCTAGAGCAAAAATGTTAATTACTTTAATAGTGCCTTCATGTTGATGCGAAGATACCTACTGGGCAAGTGTGCTCATTACCTATTTCCAATCTTTTTAGGAGATGGAAGTGAATCGGGTTCGGATTCGGAATATTCAAGTAGCGGATCCGAGAGTGATTAAAGGATGAGCGAAGACTTAGGAAGTCTACTTTGTTTAGATAGAGTCAATGTAATTTCTTATTTCTTGAGTCTAGTGGAGTGATGAAAAAGGTGGTTGTATTTTGAATATTGAACATTTATGAAATAAAATTGGAGTTTGATTAAATAGTGTGCGATTGCATTTATGCATGTGATTGTCTCGCGCTCTGATCGTTCTTGCTCGCAAGAGGCTTACCATGACGGCTGTTCGCGCTCCCCGAGTTAGTCTTCCGCTGTAAGAACGGCTTGGGGCGTGACAACTGCTGGCCGATACAGCCGAGGGCGCCGTGCTACAAGCCCAACACAATGGAGACACACGCCTCCTACGTCATGAACGGCTACTACCAAAGGCAAGATCGCACTGCCAGCGCTTGCGACTTCCGTGGTGCCAGCCGAATCGTCAACCAGTGCCCAAGTGAGTCTTTTATTTTCTGAAATATACGTACATTGATAGGAGCACGCTTCTCCTCCCCCTCCTCCTACGCCATGAACACCAAGTATCAAAGAACTCAAATTCTGGAGATCGAGGTCTTGAAGAAGCCACTTGTTGGAAAATATAACATCATATATACAACAAATATATATATCTAACCAAATGAGTTCAGAGTTGGAGGACGTTCCTCACCGTGAAAACGAGACGTACACATGTAACAACGGAAGTGAAAATAGAAACACGTGTGTAACTTCGGTATATATCTAGGTACAAGATCAGCTACCAGAGTTGACCCCTATCAGTGAATTGTCGCGGAGTCACAGAGTCGGCTACTAGAGTCGTCTCCAAGAGTCCACACTCTAAATCTAGTGACTATGATGATAGTTCCCCCAAAGATGCAGACCATACTCGTCACGAGACTAACCCGCGACCAATATCGTGTAGTCGGCACATCGATAATGACGAGAAGAGAGAAGGGATAGTGAGAATCAAGAGACTAGACTGCCGCAGCCGTCATGGGCGCTATGCTCTCTAGTTCTCACTATCTTTACACACATATGCACACACCCTCTCTCTTATACACTTCTCTATCACATCACAAACATACCATGGTCAATGGAGACAAATTCGTACCATGGTACATCTCCCTGCATCCTCATATTCAACGGACCAACTCGGCAGCCTGACGTCGTCCAGTGACACTTCATGTAGCGTCCCGAATTTCGGACACCCGGCATACTCGGTAGGAGTACCGGATACGCGTGATGCCGCATGGAACCTGCGAGGCCTCCCAAGAGCGGGAAAGCTCCGAAGGAAAAAAGGCACGTGTAGAGTACATTGAAGTCACAGAGATAATACAGAAGCAGATAAATTTCATTAGATATGTTTGCTAAAGTAGCAGAAATAAAATTACTTTTTAATTAACAGTTTCAAATGACAATTATATCCCAGAGTCAGTCCAAAGCTAAAGACAACAAGTCTAGCACAGTACAGTCGACAGAAAGGAAAGACGTACCATAAGGTCGGGAGAAGCCCGACGCAGGTACCAGCTGGCAGCAACGGCACACAACGAGCACGCACACTCCAGGAACCGCAGAGGCAGAAGGCGAAACCCACCTGAAGAGCAGGGGTGAGTCTCTAAACAGAAACTCAGTAGGGGTCACGCGGATCCCCACTGGAAAACACACAGTGCAACGGAAGCAACCGCTAAACAGCGAGTGCAGCAAAGCAGGAAAAGCTACACTACAAAGCTGTAAATAGAACAGGGACAGCAGGAGTAGGGAGCAGGCTAAGAGCAAGGGGAGCTCAACCAAAAGAAAGAGCGAGGCCGCAAAACCCGGAACACGGCCACCGAGGAGAACTCGGCACTCTAAGCTACTCCAAAAGGCAACAGACGGTCAACCCTAAACTCACACGGTAGGGTACACCAGTCCGTCGGCCAAAACCGAGAAGAGGGCAAAAGCCAACTACACAAACGGAAAAGGTCTAGAAAAGGCCCAGACGGACGACAACCAGAACGACTAGAATGCCGTGCACGCCGCCCCACGCACGACCAGAACGTCGCGCACGCAACAGGGCACCGACCCCGAGTACAGCCACGAGAGGGCCACTCGCAAAGGTCACAATGCGCAAGAAACGCCGAGAGTCACGTGTCACGTGACGGAAGCACCTCCTCACAGAAACAGCCAGCTGCGTCACTGACGTCTTACGCTGCGCCACAAGTACCTACCTACACATGCCCAAAACGGCGGAGGCCAAGGTACTCAAAACCAAGTCCAAGGAACAACCGCTCCGAGTCCAAGGAGAGGCAGCACCAATAGATGCTGAACCAGAAACAGAACAACAACAAGACAAGTAACTAGTCAGGGTCACGTCCGTCGACGTAAGTCCTCAGTCCCTGACAACGTGTGCACACACTGGCTCTAGCCTAAGCCAGGTTCTCTAGCTAGTTTTCTCCCTCGGCAGGACGCTATCGTTGGCTGGGAGCCCACGGAACTAGCTTACAAACCGTGTACGGGAACCCTCCGCTATCCGCAAGCGGGCAGGCACTCAAGAGACCAAAGGGTAACAACAAACGGAGGCTCACGAGGCACAAGACTCGAAAACACGAGTGCTAAAGTGCAGACAGCCCACAAACCCTGTCGCACGAACAGACAGCACTCCTGGCAGTACAACCACCGCCGAACAGACTCAGGATAAGGCAACTAGACCTATGACGTAACGATCCCGAGTCGAACGACTCAAAGGCAAGATCGTCACTGACAGCGGAACAAGCCGCCAATCGGTCTAATCCTAAGCCAAGAAACGACGCTCCGCAGAAAATAACACACGGAGACCTGAGGGAACACCAGTAACCCTCAGCACACCTAGACACATAAACCAAGGTAAGGCAGTACCTTGAGGCATCAAGAACCAGTGTCTCGGGTCGGGCAAAACCACCGAGACACACACAGGGCTACTTGTCAACCCCTAGGTCACACCGGGTTGACCAGAACCCGACAATAATGCTCAAAGAGTAGGAAAGAGAATCCTACCTCAAGCAAGAAGACTCCTGGCTACCTTACAACGTAGTGCTAGTCCTCATAGGACGTCAGAAGACATCCACGGGACAACGGGCAGACCACAAGGCCAAGCCAAGACAAGCAGAAACCGAAGGAACGGAAATCGGAGCACAGGGTATGTAACGCGCCACCCCTAGACCGCTACAAGCATATGACGGTCTAGACCTGGGCCGTTACACTCCAAGCGACGGTCGGGGGAGCAGCCGTCACACACACCGCCCTATCAAACTCTAAAACACACTAAAAGCATGTAACGGCCAGCACCGGGCGCGCTACACACACCTGACGCGCCCGACCGGGGCCGCCAGGGCCAACACGGACCAAAACACCAACACAGCAAATGTAACGCGCCATGGCAGGCGCGTCACAAGCACCTAACGCGCAAGACAAGGCGCGTTACAGCCAAAACCGAAGACAAAAACCCACGGCAACTCGAGCCATGTAACACGCTAGGCCAAGCGCGTTACACACGCCTGACGCGCAGGAGCAGGCGCGCTACACACTGGCTCAAGACAAAAACAGAGGCTGAGAGGCATGTAACGGCCAGCACAGGGCGCGTTTCGAACGCCTGGCGCACAGGGGTCCCACCGTTACATCCAACGGCGCAGCAACCCCACTCAGCCAGAACAGCATGTAACGGTCCAGAGAGGACGCGTTACACCGGCCTAACGCACAGGGGCATGGCCGTTGCAAACAGAACAGCACGCAGCCACCCAAACTCGGCCAAAAACAGAGTGTAACGGCCAGGGGCAGACGCGTTACACTCACCTAACGCACGGGGGAACCACCGTCATAGGCACCGCCTCTAATGGTCAACGTCGGTCAAACAGAATGTAACGGCCAGCGCAGGGCGCGTTACATCCATCTAACGTGCTGGGTCAAGCGCGTTAGAGGAACCGACTTAACCCCAAAACCCTAAACGACGAAGCAATGTAACGCGTCAACACCGGCACGTTACATGGGTGTGACGCGCCTCCCCAGGGCCGTCACACACCCAGAAGCCACAAAACTCTAAACGCCAAACGAAGTGGCGGTCTATGGTAGGGCCGTCAGGGCCATGTAACGGTCCCTGGAACGACCGCTACATCGGCTACGGCGGGAAAATGGAGGGTTGGTCAGATCGGCTCGTTCCACGCCCCATTCATGTCGAAACGCAGGGGAAACAACCCTCGACGATGAAAAACTACATAAGAAGGCTAAAAAGCCCACATGCAACCACAAAAACACAAGATCCGGGCGATTTCAACGAATCAACCCTAAATGGGTCAACGAGGTTCCCGGGCTCCTACCGGCCTCGAATGACCACCAATCAACACAAAACTAGCATGGATGGGATCCTAACATCCCAACGGTCAGTTCAACACTAACCGAGCTACAGATGGTTGCCGTTTTCCGGCGAACCCTAGAAACTCCGAAAATCACGGTTTAGGCTAAACAAGCCCAAACTCGGCCGTTTCCTCGCCAAACGAAGTGCAAGGGCAGCGAAAACGGAGAGGAGGAAGTGAGGAACCGTCACCCTACCTCCACCGAAGAAATCGTGCCCCGAAGGGACTAAACCGCTCCGAAAACCACGTCGCGAATCGATCCACCGGCTTTGAATCCACCGTTCGGGATCGTGCCAAATCCATCTCGATCCTCGCACTATCGCGCACCTCAGCAGCATCTCATCGTCACCAGCACGCCCCTGCACCCCTCCATCTGCAGCCGGAGGCGAGAAGGCGGGAGAATGAGAGAGAAGGGGAGAGAGAGGGGAACGTGCGAATGAGAAGGAGGAGAGAGGAAAAGGAAAGAAAAAGGAAAAGAAATTAGGAATTTTCTTAATTTCTGAAAAATCCGATTTCTGGCCCTACCTCCGAAAAATACGCAAAAATAGCCAAAACGACCGGCTCGACGAGTACATCGTCGTTGTACCATCCACGAGTCGAGGAACTGACAAACAAACTCACCGTAGGGTTCCGTAACTAGTACGAGAGAAAACCCCACACGGCTCGTAAAGCTCAACTCGGAAGCCACCAAAGCGAACCGAAACTCACCGAAACCAATCCAAAAGATCCAATGAAGATCCAGCAAGACCTACCAAGGATCCAGGGCATTACATCCTCCCCTCCTTTAAGAAATTTCGCCCTCGAAATTAAGGACTAACAAAGGAGAAGCATGGAAGAACAACCCGACAGCACAACCTCAAAAATAACACAAATCTCGAGAGACACAGCTCAGAGGAACACCGTCAGATCACAATTACAGGCACACGCTCAGGATCTCAAGGCAACAATCCACAAAAGAGCACGGCACCCAAGTGAACACAATTCTGACACCTCCGAAACAAGGCAACGTCGCTTACGTCTCACAGGACAGGAGACACGACTGCCACAACAACAGACAACCGATCGAGAAACACAACGACAGCACGGCAAGTGACAGCTTACACAAGGAGACACAGTCCTCTCAGCTGACAGCTCAACCACATCATCGGCTCTAGTGCCAAAGGCGACAGGGAACACCTGGCACACAGGACACCAACGACAACAGCATCACCGGACCACAAACACAATCAAGTCAGTCCTCACTCAGATATTACATCTGATCGAGTCGCAGGCTAACTCTAGGAAAAAGAGTACAGCAAGCTAACCGACAAGACTTGGTCCAAACAGAGACACAAAATCATAGAGAAACAGCACTCACAGAAACAACACAGCGGCAGCACCTGCAGGTTTCCGGTTCCACTCTGAACACAGAACCATGGAACACAACTGCAAGCAGGGTCACATCAAGGCACAAGAACAGCTGAGCACACGACCACAAGGAACGGGTCACGCATCAAACTGCCCACCAAGAAAAGACCCACGACAACGAGAAACGACAATCTCGGGAACGCAACTCAAGGACCACCAACACGCCTCGAGAGCACAACACCCAAGAAAGAAATGCAGAGCAAAGGGTACTCAATCAGCAAGAATGTCGACAAATTCCCCAACACTCGCAAATGCCAAAGCCGACACTAGAAAACCAGCAACAATGGCACGGCAACAAACGACATCAAGGCATAAGAAGCCAAGATGAAGTAACATCGAGAAAGAACAAATCTCTCGACCCGTGGGTAGCCAACCCACACTTCCGCTGCACTCTCAACAACGCGCACATGCAACAGAACAACCTCAGTAGTCGCACCTCAGCACACACCAGGCGCCATTGCAATCAATGAAGATCGCAAACAACACGCCACGAGTACCGATCCCGCGAACAACCAATCACACGGAGCCTAAGTGCAACAGGAAAAGAGCACCAGCTTCAGCACAAAGCACAAGGAAAGCATCAATCTCAGCTTACCTTTCACGTCCTGAAAACGATAAATGAGCCTTCACGATACATCGGCCGCTGGACACGGCACAACAACACGGTGCACAACACCTCTTAACACCATCATAGAGTCCAAAGCCAAGCAACCGTATAGCAGAGAGCAGATCAGGCTCAAAACAAAGTTGTCCACACTTAAGCAAACACAGGACAAAGGCATCACTAAGACAGCAATTCCAAGGCAAACCTCGAAAAGATTCCACCAGAAGGGACAGAAGCAAGAAGCTCAACCACAAAAGCTCACCAGGAAGGAAAATCCTAGCTTGCCTGAGCAACTTCTCCAACACGGAATCTAATCGAGCACTTCAACAGAAGTGAAACACATCAGGAGCTGAACAGACTCAAGCCAGGACGACCAAGACAACGTGAGAACGTGTACGGTCATCAAACCAAGGCCAAAGGTCAACAGCAACCTGAACAACTTACAAGAAAATCCTCGAACAACGTACTGCAGATTCAAGCCTTCCGGTGAACACTGCCAAGTACAACATGATCGAAACAAATGCAACGACGAAAAGAAACACCTCGTCACATCCTGACGAGAGCAGGACCATCTCGTACAGTGCCAGAACAGCACGCACAAGACAACACACAGAAAACAACGCGATAAACCATCGCAACCCGAAGCCAGCTAAAGACTGTACTGGACTTTCACGACTCTGGAAACTGTATATCTTAGATTCCCATGTACTTCACACGACAATGCTCTGATAGCTCAGAAAAGAACTCCGAACATCTCAGAACACTGCTCTGATACCAAGCTGTAGCGACCCGGATTCCGGATACCCGGCATACCCGGTAGGACTACCGGATACGCGTGATACCGCATGGAACCCGCGAGGCCTCCCAAGAGCGGGAAAGCTCCGAAGGGAAAAAGGCACGTGTAGAGTACATTGAAGCCACAGAGATAGTACAGTAAGCAATTAAATTTCATTAGATAGGTTTGCTAAAGTAGCAGAAATAAAATTACTTTTTAATTAACAGTTCAAATTAACAATTATATCCCAGAGTCAGTCCAAAGCTAAAGACAACAAGTCTAGCACAGTACAGTCGACAGAAAGGAAAGACGTACCATAAGGTCGGGAGAAGCCCGACGCAGGTACCAGCTGGCAGCAACGGCACACAACGAGCACGCACACTCCAGGAACCGCAGAGGCAGAAGGCGAAACCCACCTGAAGAGCAGGGGTGAGTCTCTAAACAGAAACTCAGTAGGGGTCACGCGGATCCCCACTGGAAAATGCATAGTGCAACGGAAGCAACCGCTAAACAGCGAGTGCAGCAAAGCAGGAAAAGCCACACTACAAAGTTGTAAATTGAACAGGGACAGCAGGAGTAGGGAGCAGGCTAAGAGCAAGGGGAGCTCAACCAAAAGAAAGAGCGAGGCCGCAAAACCCGGAACACGGTCACCGAGGAGAACTCGACACTCTAAGCTACTCCAAAAGGCAACAGACGGTTTACCCTAAACTCACACGGTAGGGTACACCAGTCCGTCGGCCAAAATCGAGAAGAGGGCAAAAGCCAACTACACAAACGGAAAAGGTCTAGAAAAGGCCCAAACGGACGACAACCAGAACGACTAGAATGCCGTGCACGCCGCCCCACGCACGACCAGAACGTCGCGCACGCAACAGGGCACCGACCCCGAGTACAGCCACGAGAGGGCCACTCGCAAAGGTCACAATGCGCAAGAAACGCCGAGAGTCACGTGTCACGTGACGGAAGCACCTCCTCACAGAAACAGCCAGCTGCGTCACTGACGTCTTACGCTGCGCCACAAGTACCTACCTACACACGCCCAAAACGGCGGAGGCCAAGGTACTCAAAACCAAGTCCAAGGAACAACCGCTCCGAGTCCAAGGAGAGGCAGCACCAACAGATGCTGAACCAGAAACAGAACAACAACAAGACAAGTAACTAGTCAGGGTCACGTCCGTCGACGTAAGTCCTCAGTCCCTGACAACGTGTGCACACACTGGCTCTAGCCTAAGCCAGGTCCTCTAGCTAGTTTTCTCCCTCGGCAGGACGCTATCGTTGGCTGGGAGCCCACGGAACTAGCTTACAAACCGTGTACGGGAACCCTCCGCTATCCGCAAGCGGGCCGGCACTCAAGAGACCGAAGGGTAACAACAAACGGAGGCTCACGAGGCACAAGACTCGAAAACACGAGTGCTAAAGTGCAGACAGCCCACAAACCCTGTCGCACGAACAGACATCACTCCTGGCAGTACAACCACCGCCGAACAGACTCAGGATAAGGCAACTAGACCTACGACGTAACGATCCCGAGTCGAACGACTCAAAGGCAAGATCGTCACAGACAGCGGAACAAGCCGCCAATCGGTCTAATCCTAAGCCAAGAAACGACACTCCGCAGAAAACAACACACGGAGACCTGAGGGAACACCAGCAACCCTCAGCACACCTGGACACACAAACCGAGGTAAGGCAATACCTCGAGGCATCAAGAACCAGTGTCTCGGGCCGGGCAAAACCACCGAGACACACACAGGGCTACTTGTCAACCCCTAGGTCACACCGGGTTGACCAGAACCCGACAATAATGCTCAAAGAGTAGGAAAGAGAATCCTACCTCAAGCAAGAAGACTCCTGGCTACCTTACAACGTAGTCCTAGCCCTCATAGGACGTCAGAAGACATCCACGGGACAACGGGCAGACCACAAGGCCAAGCCAAGACAAGCAGAAACTGAAGGAACGGAAATCGGAGCACAGGGTATGTAACGCGCCACCCCTAGACCGCTACAAGCATATGACGGTCTAGACCTGGGCCGTTACACTCCTAGCGACGGTCGGGGGAGCAGCTGTCACACACACCGCCCTATCAAACTCTAAAACACACTAAAAGCATGTAACGGCCAGCACCGGGCGCGCTACACACACCTGACGCGCCCGACCGGGGCCGCCAGGGCCAACACGGACCAAAACACCAACACAGCAAATGTAACGCGCCATGGCAGGCGCGTCACAAGCACCTAACGCGCAAGACAAGGCGCGTTATAGCCACAAACCGAAGACAAAAACCCACGGCAACTCGAGCCATGTAACGCGCTAGGCCAAGCGAGTTACACATGCTTGACGCGCAGGAGCAGGCGAGCAACACACTGGCTCAAGACAAAAACAGAGGCTGAGAGGCATGTAACGGCTAGCACAGGGCGCGTTACAAACGCCTGACGCACAGGGGTCCCACCTGTTACATCCAACGGCGCAGCAACCCCACTCAGCCAAAACAGCATGTAACGGTCCAGAGAGGACGCGTTACACAGGCCTAACGCACGGGGGAACCACCGTCAGAGGCACCGCCTCTAATGGTCAACGTCGGTCAAATGGAATGTAACAGCCAGCATAGGGCGCGTTACATCCATCTAACGTGCTGGGTCAAGCGCGTTAGAGGAACCGACTTAACCCCAAAACTCTAAACGACGAAGCAATGTAACGCGTCAACACAGGCGCGTTACATGGGTGTGACGCGCCTCCCCAGGGCCGTCACACACCAGAAGCCACAAAACTCTAAACGCCAAACGAAGTGGCGGTCTATCGTAGGGCCGTCAGGGCCATGTAACTGTCCCTGGAACGACCGCTACATCGGCTACGGCGGGAAAACAAGGGAATGGCCAAACCGGCCCATTCCACGCCCCATTCACGCCGAACGCAGGGGAAACAACCCTCGACGATGAAAAACTACATAAGAAGGCTAAAAAGCCCACATGCAACCACAAAAACACAAGATCGGGCGATTCCAACGAATCAACCCTAAATGGGTCAACGAGGTTCCCGGGCTCCTACCGGCCTCGAATGACCACCAATCAACACAAAACTAGCATGGATGGGATCCTAACATCCCAACGGTCAGTTCAACACTAACAGAGCTACAGATGGTTGCCATTTTTCGGCGAACCCACAAAACCCGAAAATCACGGTTAAGGCTAAACAAGCCCAAACTCGGCCATTTCCTCGCCAAACAAAGTGCAAGAGCAGGGAAAACGGAGAGGAGGAAGTGAGGAACCGTCACCCTACCTCCACCAAAGAAACTATGCCCCGAAGGGACTAAACAGCGCAGAAAAGCACGCCGCGAGCTCGAACGTCGGCTTTGAATCCACCGTTCGGGATCACGGCAAAACCATCTTGATCCTCGCACTATCGCGCACCTCAGCAGCATCTCGTCGTCACCAGCACGCCCCTGCACCCCTTCGTCTGCAGCCGGAGGTGAGAAGGCGGGTGAACGAGAGAGAATGGGAGAGAGAGAGAGGTGAGCGTGCGAATGAGAAGGAGGAGAGAGGAAAATGAAAGAAAAAGAAAAGAAATTAGGAAATTTTCCTAATTTTCAAAAATTCCAAAAATGCGCCGAAAATGCATAAATTCAGAAAAATACGTAAAAATAGTCAAAACGACCGGCTCGACGAGTACATCGTCGCTGTAGCATCCACGAGTCGAGGAACTGACAAACAAACTCACCGTAGGGTTCCGTAACTAGTACGAGAGAAAAATTCACACGGCTGGTAAAGCTCAACTCGGAAGCAACCAAAGCGAACCGAAACTCACCGAAACTAATCCAAAAGATCCAATGAAGATCCAACAAGACCTACCAAAGATCCAGGACATTACACGTCATCTCCTTTACCTTGCACACATAGTGCCACCTCTCTTTCACACACATAGTGTCTCTCTTCTCTTTTTGTCTTCCCTTTTTTTCCTTGCTTTATTTTCCTTGCATTTAATCAACCCCCTTAAGGGGTATATATAGAGGGGAAGGAGAGGAGAGAGAGAGAGAGGATAAGGGAGAGAGAGGCGGCGAGGGGGATAAGAAGGAAGAGGGGGCGAGCGCGGAGCATGCGAGCGCTCGCGGGCAGACACGCGCGGGCACACGCGGGCATGTGCCCCGCGTGCGCTTGGCCGCCGCCGTGGCGCACCCCGCTGGCCAGGCCCAATGGACACTCGACCCATTAACACCACTGCTGAGACTCCCTTCAACTATATATTTAACATAGCTGATAGAATCACCTTGAACTCAAAATATCTAAAATGGACATCTCTGCTTAGCTTCATACCTGTCACAGACAAAAGGTTTCACATTCTTTCCAATATGCTACCGGTTATACTCTTGCTTATTTCATAAATAGATTACTTTTGTTTTCTTCGTCATCCTGCTGGTGGTTGCGGCGGCCCCCCTGCTCCCTGCAGCCCCGGGTGAGGGGAGCTACATGACGGTGTGGAACGGCCCCGGTTGCAACAACTTCGCCGAGCGTTGCAGTGCCTTCGGCTGCAGCAGCATCAACCTCCACGGTGCATGGGTACGAGTTCGTGTACCAGCGCTAGACCGCCGCCATCTACAACCAGGCGAACTGCCAGGACGTCGCACGCACCCGCTTCCGCGACAGCGTGCGGGATTGCAGCCCGATCGGATGGCAGAGCATCTTTATTTATCCAGTGCTAATTAAGAATGGCATTTTAATATTAGTGAGTTTGTTATACTATCCCAAGGCCTATTTTTTGATAATAAGATAACATTTTAACATAGGACATGATTGATGTCAAGAATGGCATGGAGATCTACCGTCACTTTTGTTGTGCTATCACAAAGATGATATCGTTTAATCTATACTCATTAAGCAATGACGGTAACGACTTAACTAAAATTTTATGATTTATTGTACTGTCACAGGATCATTATATTACATTTAAAGGTCAAACATGATCGGAAGGTACAAGAATTTAACAAACGTTATCTACTCATTGAATATGGTGTGACTTGTTATGACACCACAAAACCACATGTATCATATTAATAGCTTTTCCAATCCCCACTAAGAAGCCAAACAATTTAGTTTTCCGTTTGCATATTGGGTGTCATGCAATTCGTTACAAGCTAATGGAAAGGTATTAAGACACAAGTCTATATCTCTCATGCTTTGAATGTCTCTCTGTATGCATTTACTATGTTGCATCTCTATATAGTAAGATCACCATAACGAACCCATTCCATGACATAGTGGATGCTAACAAGCTCATTAGTCCTTATTATGCGGTTTGAATCAACAAATCTGAGAATAGTTCTCAATTCAATAAAAGATCGCATATATTTTTAAGAAGTCTAAAGTTGAGTTTCCCATGTTGCTAGTGATGATGAAATTACTACATGTAAAAAAAATGGTAGATGTAACCCTTACCAAATGATACACGTGCTTATCCCATGACAAATCAGTTGCAAAGCTAAGGCAGCATGTAAGGATCACGGTGTAGATCTGAAAATATGTAATATCCAAGAGCACGTTTATAGAGGAATAACTGAGGGACATGTTGGGTCCCATGGCCCATTAGTTCAGCCCATTATGTGTCTGTAACCCAAAGCCATAGTGTTTCTTTACCCTTGCGTTGATCAAGGGTGGAGATTAACTCTCATAGATGAACTTTAACAAATAGCAAAAGGGATGTCTCCTGGCGGCTGTCCACTTACGGGAGAGGTCTTTTTCTTCTGGTTGAAGGAAAAAAAAAACGATGTGCATGGTGTGCAGCAAAAAATGAAACACGCACACCCAAGGTTTTTTTTTTGCCGTTGAGAACGTGTGCGTGCTGACAGTTTGTCTAGCAGTAGAAGCAGCAGGCTACTGTACAAGGGTGCGCCCGAGGAAGAAGGAGAAAGCAAGAGAAAAAGAGAAGGGATTATTCTTCATCATCTAAATATTGTTCTCACCACAGAGACAATCAAGTTTGCAACGTGTTCTTATTGTGATTGTGTGGGAGAGTTTAGATATTATTTTATCTCTATTATGCTCTTACGATTGTAACTTGAGTCTTGGCAAGAGATTCCAAATTTTTGTACGTTCATTATTTTTATAGTGGATCTCCTTCGATCTCTGGCTTGCTCGTGATTTTTCCCTTTCACCTTGGAGGGGTTTTTCACATAAATCTTAGTATTCTGTGTGATTATGTATCCTATTTAATTTTTTGCTACGTGATCCGGTCTATCAAGATTTGTTTGTATACAAGTTATTTTTTCTATCAACTAGTATCAGAGCCAAGTTGTTAGATCAGATTCATTATTTGTGTGCAAACATGGAGGGTGGTAATGTTTCTTGCATAGTCAGCTTGAATTTATGGAAACAATTGGATGTTATGAACACCAAGAATGGAGGATCTCTTATATTGCAAGGATTTGTATGGACCTTTGCAAGGGATAGTGTGAAGTCCACAAAAATGACACCTGATGATTCGAAGAAGTTAGATCGAAAAATAGTCGTTTCATTCGACAGTCGTTAGATGATAGTGTCTTTTACCATGTTTCCACTGAGAGTTTTGCACTCTCTCTTTGGAAGAAGTTAGAAAGTCTATATGAGAGAAAAATGGCTGGTAACAAGGCTTTCTTGATTAGAAAGCTTGTGAACTTGAAATATAAAGAAGGCGCTTCTATTGCTGAGCACTTGAATGAAATGTAAAACATCACTAATCAGTTATCCTCTATGAAAATATTTCTTGATGGTGAGTTGTAGACATTGTTACTTCTCAATTTGGTATCTGAAAGTTGGAAGACACTAGTGGTTTCCCTTAGTAATTATGCGCCAGACAGTGTTCTCTCTATGAGTCAAGTAACAAGCAATTTGTTGAACAATGAGTTGAGGAGGAAGAATTTAGCAACTTCTTAGAGTGATTCACAGGCATTTGTCTCAGAGAATAGAGGAAGGTCAAAGTCTAGAAGCAGAGGCTATTCACACAAGAGTAGAAGTAAGTCAAGGCCAAGAAAAGACATTACTTACTTCAATTGTGGTGAGAAAGGGTATTTTAAGAATTAGTGCAAACAACCTAAGAAGAATAAGAAAAAGGGAAAAGAAGTGGAGAATGCATAGTCAAAGGAGAATTTCACAGCAACAGTGCAAGGTGACAATGATTTGATTTTGTTTACTTCTGATGATATTTTTTCTTGTGTATGTCAGGATCTCGAGTGGGTGATTGACATATGTGCTTCTTACCATACTACACCACGGAGAGAGTTCTTTTGCTACCTACATGACTGGAAACTTTGGTGTTGTTAAGATGGGTAACCATAATTACACGGTAGAAATTATTGGCATGGGTGACATCCACATCAAGACTAACCTTCTCTGTAGGTTGGTGCTCAAGAATGTAAGGCATGTGGCTGACTTGAGGTTGAATTTAATTTCAGTTGAAATGTTAAATGATGAGAACTTTGATAGTAGATTTCACAAAAGAAAATAGAAACTCAGTAAATGTTCGCTTGTTATAGCTAGTTGGAAGAAATGTCATATATTGTATAGGTTACAGGCCAAAGTTTGTGGTGAATAGTTGAATACTACAGAGAAAGACTTCAGCATAGAGTTGTGGCATAGGCGATTGGGACACATGAGTGAGAAGGGACTGCAAGTTCTTTCCAAGAGAGAAGTCTTGCTAGACTTTAGAGGTACGCATCTGAACCCATGTGTTGATTGCTTGGTTGGTAAACAACATAGAGTTTTTTTTTTCTAGTCCTACTTTGTCTAGAAAAATGCATGCTTTGGATTGTATCTATACAGATGTCTGTGGTCCCTTGAGGATAAAAACTCCTGGTGGATATGCTAATATTCCAGGTATCAGTGGTGCACTTTACTTTGTCACTTTTATAGATGATTTTTCTAGGAAAGTTTGGGTCTATGTTTTGAAGACTAAAGATCAGGTTATTGTCTTCAAAGAATTCCATGCCAGGGTTGAAAGAGAAACATGAAGAAAACTGAAATGCATAAGGTCAGATAATGGCGGTGAGTATACAGGGTCATTTAATGATTATTACAAGTCCCATGGCATTCAACATGAGAGGATAATTCCTGGTACACCTCAGCATAATGTAATTGATGAGAGGATGAATCGCACCATCATGGAAAAGATCAAATGTATACTTTCATAGGCCAAGCTACCCAAAAGATTTTGGGATGAGGCATTGAGGATTGCAATTGATGTGATCAACTTGTCACCATGTACAACTCTAGATGGTGATATTGTAGAGCATACGTGGTCAGGGAGAGATGTCTCCTACATGCATTTGAGAGTGTTTGGATGTCGTGCATTTACACATGTTCCATATATTGAGAGGTCCAAACTAGATGGTAAGATAAAAAATGTATTTTTCTTGGTTACTTACATGATGAATTTGGTTACAAGTTTTGGGATCTAGAAAAGCAGAAGGTGTTTAGAAGCAGAGATGTAGTTTTCTTTGAAGATCAAACATTTGAAGAAATAAAAAAAAGCTACCAGGCAAGACTTCTGAAGATGGATTAGCAGATGGTGATCCAGTTACTCCTCCAGTATGCCAGGGTGATGGGGGAGATGAGCAAGAAGATGGTGCAGAGGTAGATGTTGACATACCTGCAGAACATGTTGAGCGGGAAGAAGATAAGGAGCAACCTCCTACAGAACCTCAGCTGAGAAGATCTTCCAGAGAACATCAACCTTCCAAAAGGTACCCTATAGATGAGTATGTAATGCTTATTGATGTAGGTGAACCAGAGTGTTACCAGGAGACGATTGAAAGTGAGCAGAAAAATGAGTGGTTAGAAGCTATGCAGGAAGAGATGGATGCTCTACATAAGAGCCACACTTATGATTTGGTGCAACTACCTAAGGGAAGGAAGACATTAAGAACAAGTGGATTTTTAGATTACAGACTCAGGAGCAGTGTTCTCAACCAAAGTACAAGGCCAGATTGGTTGTAAAAGACTTCGGTCAATAGAAAGGTATTGGCTTTGAAGAAATTTTTTCTCCTATTGTTAAAATGTCTTCTATTCGTGTTGCTCTAGGGATTGCTGCTAGTCTAGATTTGGAGACTGGGTAGTTAGATGTGAAGGTAGCTTTCTTCATGGTGATTTGGATGAAGAAATTTATATGGAGTAACCAGAAGGTTTCAAAGTCAAAGATAAAGAAACTCTTGTCTGTAAATTGAGAAAGAGCTTGTATGGGCTAAAGCAACCTCCAAGATAGTGGTATAAGAAATTTGATTTATTTATGGTTGAAAATGGATACAACAGAATAGCTTCAAATCATTGTGTTTACATCAGACGGTTTAGTAAGAATTTTGTTATTCTTTTAATTTATGGATGACATGCTTATCTTTGGAAAAGATAAGTCTATGATTGACAGGTTGAAGAAGGAGCTGAGCAAGTCCTTTGCAATGAAGGACATGGGGTCAACCAAGCAAATATTGGGCATGGAAATTTCTCATGATAGGAAAGTCAAGAAGATATGGTTGTCACAGGAGAAAGACATTGAGAAGATGTTGGACATGTTCAATATGAGCAATGCCAAGCCAGTTGGTTCTCCTTTTGCAGGTCACTTCAAGTTGTGCTCAGAGCAGAGTCTTTCAAGTGATGAGGAGAAGGATAAAATAAAGAAAGTTCCTCATGCTTCAGTAGTTGGAAGTTTGATGTATGCAATAGTGTGCACGAGGCTAGACATCACATATGCAGTGGGTGTTAAATGCTAGCAGATTTCTTACAAACCCAGGGAAGGAGCATTGGGCAGCAGTGAAGTGGATCTTCAGATATCTCAGAGGAAGCTCCAAAATTTATTTAAGCTTAGGGGGTGGTCCACCTGAGTTGGTAGGCTACACAGATGCAGATATGGGGAGAGATATTGACACGAAGAAGTCCACATCAGGTTTCATACTTACTTTTGCAGGGAAAGCTATGTCATGGCAATCTAGATTGTAGAGATGTGTTACCCTCTCCACCACAGAAGCAGAATATATTACTGTTATAGAGGTTTGCAAAGAGATGTTGTGGATGAAAAATTCTTATATGAATTGGGATTGAAGTAGGAAAATTATGTGGTGTATTGTGACAATCAAAGTGCCATCCACTTGGAAATTTCATCGAAATTTCATGTGAGAAATTTCATCAAAATTTTAGTTCACATTCCCCCCTCTCCCCCCATCCCCGCGTGCCCAGTTCCGTTCCCGCCCGTGTGTGGGTTGGCCACCTGCCATGGCCAACGCCGGGGGGGGGGGGGCATCCCCCTCCCCCCCTAGGCCTCCTTTCCCTCCGCCGTCCAACGCCTCCGGTGGTGTCCTTCTCTCCGCTGCCGCGTCCTTCGCTCCCGCTACTGGGCACGCTTGTACGGACGTCCCTCTTGCTGCCCCTTCTTTCTCAGCTGGTCTTCTTCCTCCGCCCGCCCCCCTTCGCCCTCCTTTCCCTCCGTCGTCCTCTGGTTCCGGTGGTGCCCTATCCTTCACCGCCATGCCCTCCTCCCCCGCTGTTCGACACGTTTGTACGGGCGTTGCCTTCCACCCTACGCAAGCTGCTGCGAAAGGCCCTGCGACCGTGCCTTCCCGCCCTGGGTCTTCCTCTAGCCCTCCTACTTCCTCTGGTGATTTGATTGCCGGGGCTGGCGCTCCCCCGGCCTCTGTCGGCTATCTGCCCGGCAATGGACTTCTCGGCCCCGTTGGTCTCCTACCCTTTTTTTTAACTTAAGTCATACTTGCAAGGGGCAAGGAGAGATACTCGACCCCGGCCACCTTCCAAGAAAATTATATATATATTAAGCAGAAAGGAAAGAAAAGGGGTTGGGGGAACATGGGACCACGAAGGTCGGGGGGGCATCCTACTAAGGAAGGGAGGAGCCCAATTGCAACATGTGGGCAAGGCCCACTAAGCCCAAAAGATGAAAACCTGAGACGAGGCCCAATACATGGGGCAAACAACAAGTGGGCAAGGCCCAATTAGCCCCCAAACGAAAACTACAATGAGACCCAAACTAGGGGCGAAGTAACACTGTAGTAGAACACGACTACCGGTGACTGTAGCATGGCCGGCGGTAGGGTGCGCACCTCGGATGGGCTACTCACCCTGTAGACGAGTGCGCATCAGCAGGCGAGACCACGAATGGGGGCAGGACACGAGGGTGGTTAGAGGGACCACGCCGGAGCAGAGATGAGAGCCCACCAGCGGCAGTAGGCATGCGATCAACAACCGAGGCTGGGCAAGAACGACAGCAGAGGGGATGCGATGACTTGAACGGGGGGTGCTTCGACCTGAACGGCAGCAGGGTAGGGTGTATCGACCTGAACGGGGGCATCGACCAGGGCGCGTGGGGCAGCAGGGGAGCCGAGGGAGCATCGACCTGAACGGGGAGGTGCAATGACCTAGGCGCGAGGGGCATCGACCTGAATGGGGGGGTGCATCGACCTTAGGGGGGTGAGCCAGCGACAAAGGGGCAGCTGGGAGATGAGAGACGGAGGGAGGAGGAGGACAAACATGGCCAAGGGAGAACCGGGAGGGCAGACAGTTGGCCAAAGGAGAACCGAAGGGGAGGGGGGAACGGAGGCAGAGGCCTGGCAGAGGGCAACCACGGCGCAAGGGAGACATGAGGGCCAAGAGAGGGCAGGGGCCACCGAAAGGAGATCGAAGGGAGAAGAGGGGAGGCAGGGCAGAGATAGGAAGGCCCAGGAAGATGGCGACGGGAGAGGAAGCAGGGGGAGAGGCTGGAGGGCAGGAGGACATACGGGGGGAGGGGAAGCCTGGAGCAAGGGGGCAGGCGACAGACAGGGGCAAAGGGAAGATGAAGCTGGGGAAGACGAAGGCAGCTCCAGGTGGGGGGGCTTGGAGAGGGGGATCAGTTAGGGGGTGGTGGCCAAGGGAGGTAGGCCGAGGGAAGAGGGATTAGGTGGGAAAGCAGGGGGGCAGGAAGGAGGGAAGGAGGACAGAGGGGGGGGAGGTTGCCTGGACGGCCGGCGACGGAGGGGGAGCGGCCGAGGGAGGTTGGCCGAGGAAGGGAAGAGGGAGCAGGTGGGAAAGCAGGGGGGCAGGCAGGAGGGCATGAGGACAGATGGGGGGGAGGACGCCTGGACGGAGTAGGCTACCGATGCGACTGTCGTCCCATCAGAGGCAGTGGGAGGTGAGACAGGAGGTGGATAGCGTGGACGTGGCAAGCAAAGGGAAGTTGCGTAACACCAAAGGGGGGGATGGACGGTCGAGATGGAAGGGTACCCGATGGCATGAGGGAGAGGCCAAAGACGTGTCGTCCTCTGGCGAGGGGGGGGCGCCCAAGGGCAGCGCAGGTACCGGAGGGAGCAACAGGGGGGGTAGGGGGCTGGCGAGGACAATCGGAGGCCAAGCCAACCGAGGGGACGCCAGGGCCTTCACCACCGCCGCAAGCGAGGGGGCGGCCGTGCGAAGAGGCTGAACCGGTGGAGGAGGACGCCAGGGGGGTCAGGTGGACCAGGAAAGGATAAGCAGGGGGTGCTGTAGCAACCTGGGGTCCAGCAGAGGCCGTCCACCGTCGCCGAAGCAAGAGCGACTGTAATGCCCCGGATTTTTCGGATCCTTCTTCTCGGGTCTCGGATCTGATTTCTCGAAGTGTCCAACTCCGTTGTGTCCGAAATTTTATTTCGGACATCTTTCGTGTTCGGATCGGCGCGATCCGAAGTCGTTTCGGAGGTCCGGAGGCGTTCCGCGGTTTTTTCCGCGTGTATTTTCCGATTCCGGGCGTGGGTTTCGTCTTTCCCTTCGGAACCTCGTTGCGGGTGAACCGGGCCGTTCACCTAGACGAGTGTGGTACCGTTGTGATCGGTGCGTTCCGAGGATCGCGAGGGTGTGATTTTCTATTTTTTGGGATTTTTCTGATTTTTTAGATTTTCCTATATATACCCCCCACCCTCTCTCTTCCTCTCATTTCTCTCTCTTCTCCCACTCTCTCCTCTCACTCTCTCCTCTCCGGCGGCCGACGGACCGAGGCGGGGGCGAGGCGGGGCGATGCGAGCGAGGAGGACGGCGAGGATGGGTCGAGGATCGAGACTCGAGGGCGTGGTGAAGCTCGGCCGTGGGTTCGTGGAACGGCGAGGCTTCAACGGCGTTTTCTTCGTGGATCGGCATCCACGGTGCGCGAAATCTTCGGTGGAGGTAGGGTGATGGACCCCCAGCTCGTGCACTTCCTTTCCCGCAAGTTTCGTAGGCCGTGGTGAGCCGAGCGGGTCGTTTGGGGCGTTTTGGGGAAAAATCATGTTTTGGGGAGTGATCGCCCGATCTAGCGATTCATTGCGTTTCTGGCCGATCCGAGGCCGTAGATGCATGCTAGGGGTTATTTGGGGGCTTCCCCTATGTTTTCCCCCTCATCCGTGGATGTTTGGGGGCGTGGCGTGGAGTTTTGGGGTTTTCCCGCCGTTCTCGATTTTCCGAAATGGTCGCGGTCCACCAGAAACCGCGTTCATTGGTCGCGGTCTTGGGAGAACCGCGTTCATCCTTTGTGTTTTGGTCGAGGAGGCCTTCGAGCATTGCGGTCGTGAGATAGACCGCTTTGGTCTAGTCGCGGTCATGGGATGACCGCTACTATCTGGTCGCGGTCCTCGGGCGACCGCTACCAGCGGGGTTGCGCGTGGCTAGTTGCGGTCGTGAGGTGACCGTGACAGCACGGTCGCGGTCTCCGGTCGACCGCTACCATCTGGTCACGGTCCCCGGTCAACCACTATCTGGTCGCGGTCACCAGGTGACCACTACCACGTTCTGGTTCCTGTTTGCGCTGTTTTGACCTCCGGTCAACCCGGTTGTGACCCAGTGGTTGGCTTTAGGTCTCGTGAGTGTCTCGAACACCCCATGGAGTTCCGTGACCGTATCTTTGGGTGTCCAGAGGAGGTCCCACTTACCTCGTTTTGTGTGTCGTGAGCTTAAGAGTCCGGGTGACCTTTTAGCATCCCGATTGTGTTGTGTTGGTCTCCGGTCGACTCGGTTGTGACCCAGTGGTCGACCTCCGGCCTTGTGAGTATCCTGGACACCCCATGGGTTCTGTGTCTGTGTTTTTGGGGTGTCGGGAGGGACCGTGTTGCCTCGATTAGCGTGCCCGTAGGTGTGGTGGTTCCGGGTGACCCCACGTGTTCCGGGCTTTCATGTTACGCATGATCCAGTCACCGTGCATCGGTGGGTGCGCGGTGGGGTCTCCCCCGCATGTCGTGGGTTTCCTTTGGAAGGCGATTCCCATGTGGGCCATGTGCTTGGCCTTGGACCGCGAGTCCAGTTATCCGGCCTGGGGCTGGAGGTTTCCCGCTTGCTACAAGATGAGAAATCATCGTGGTGGCTTGTGTGCTGCCCTGGGAATCGTGCTTCTGTGTTTTCCGTGTGGCCCGTGTGGGTGGCCTTGGTCCCTTGCGTTCCCTTCCCGAGGGAGTGGTCTTGGCGACTCGTGAGTTGTCTCGGTACTTGTGCTACCGTGGTTTTAGACCTAGAGATTGGACTAGATTGACGGCCTTGTGCTGTTGCGTACAACAGTCTTTACCCTGAGTCTTGTGACTCAAGGACCGTTGGGTGTAGTGCGTCTGGAGGACTGTCCAGAGTCCAGTGGCTTAGCGCCACTTGAGTTTTCTCGACTCTAGCGCACGGTGCGTGCGTGGCCGTGGACTGTGAGTCCCGTTTCTTCTCCGACTGTGGTCACCGTGCGACGGGGCCGGTACGTGGGGTGGTCCCCGTACGTCGTCGGGTTCGGACGTTGTTTTCTGTTGTCTTGAGAGTCTACTCTCTCAGTGACCCTCCACTAGTCGTAGCTTCCTGCGCACGCGTGTGCGGACCCACCTGGGAGTGGTGGAGAGCGCGACCCGGTGAGACGCGATTTTTAGGCTGGTTTCCGTCGGCCCCTTGCCTTTGCCGCCAGAGTCCGGTGGGGGGGAAAACCAGCTAGAGGACCCGACCTAGAGCAGATGGTCTGTGTGTGCACACGTAGTTGGGGGCTTAGGACACGCGCTGACGAGCGTGACCCCAGCTAGTCCTTGTTGTGGCACTGGTTACTGTGTGTGTCTGAGTCTCACGCATAGGGCGTTGTAGCTAGACACTTATGATGCGGTGTAAGACGTCAGTGGAAGCATCCGCTCGTTCTTCTAGTGGGAGGTACTCCTGTTCTGGATAGAGAGTGACAGACTGTCAGTCGTGTGACTTCGACCTTCGGGTTTCGGTCGTGTTGACCGTTTGAGTTTTCGATTGTCTCGCCGTAGCGCGTGTCAGTTTTCGTGCCGTGAGGCTAGTGCTAGTGACTTTACCGAGGTTGCGTCTTGTCGTGCAGTACCCGTGACCAGGTGTCAGGGTTGCACTTTAGACAGCGTGTCCAAGTTGGCCGTGTTTTGGGAGACAGGCCTCTACGGCGTGGTTGCCGTGGGTTTTCACTTCGATAAGCGATACTAGTGTAGTTCGGTAGCCCTTGACCGTGAGTCTGGGGTGTGTTTCTGGTACAGTAGGAGTAGCTGTAGTGCCGAGTTTTGACCGGCCACCGGTTTGTTGTTCCTGCTGTAGTTGTAGCGTTCCTTTCCGCTACCGCCGTCGTTTCCGGTTGGGGTTCCGCGGGATCCCTACTGAGTCTCTGTTTTGGAGACTCATTCCCTACTTTTCAGGTGTGGCGGTTCTTCCTCGAGGTTCGAGGGCGCGGAGCGGAGGTTCTCAGGTGCCAGCTTGCCGGGCCGAGTGTTCACTTGGCATGTGGTACGTTTTTACTGCTTTAGATTGTACTTTCTATTGGACTGGACTCTGTTGTAACTGTAGTTGTTTATTTATTTCTGTTAATTGTCCTGCTTTATTTCCTATTTCCTTGTGCCTCCACACTCCTTTTAGCCCTTCCGAGCCCTCCCGGCTCGTGGGCGGCGGTGCGAGTCTCAGCTTATCGGGCCTCCCCGATAATCGGATTCTCGGGTCGTTACAGTTAGTATCAGAGCGTGGTTGTGGACGTACATGGGAATTTGAGATATTACAGTGATCAGAGTCCGTAAGGTCCAGTACAGTTGGCAGCTGGCATAGGGTTTCGTGCATGTTTTCCGCTTTGTTTCTCGCTTGAGAGCCTGAGTGCGCTGTGCGCCGCGGTGAGGGTGGTTGCTATTCTCGTTGGAGTGCCGGCGTGGGGTCTGCGGATCGAGGTCAAGAGCTTTCTCCCGTGGTTGGTGGCCCTGGTTGTGTTGCGTTGGGCAGAGGTTGCCGGTGGGCGTGTTGCAGATCGGGGGATTGTAGCGGTGGTGCATCGAGAGATGTTGTGATCATGGTCCGACGGGACACTTGGTAAGAGTTGTCGGAGGAGCTGACCTGACGGAAGTGATGGTTTTCTTGGTGCTGGAAGGTGCTATTCCCAGCATGCGCGAGGCTCGAGGTCAGGTCGAGTGCGGAGTTTTCCTTCCGTTGGTCGGAGGTGCGATTGGTCTCTCCTCTGGTTGGAGAGATTACATTTGGCCAAGGTTCGTCATCTTGCACTGTGCGTCCGGATTGGTTGGCCTTTGTGCGCCGTGAAATCCGTGCGAGACGTGTTCCGTGTTTTGGCAAGGTGGTTGCCTGTGAGAAGTGTTGCCCGTTCCCTGATGTGTAAGGGTGTTGGCGCTATTCCGGAAGGACGGGTGCCAGCTTGCCGGGCCGAGTGTTCACTTGGCATGTGGTACGTTTTTACTGCTTTAGACTGTACTTTCTGTTGGACTGGACTCTGTTGTAGCTGTAGTTGTTTATTTATTTCTGTTAATTATCCTGCTTTATTTCCTATTTCCTTGTGCCTCCACACTCCTTTTAGTCCTTCCGAGCCCTCCCGACTCGTGGGCGGCGGTGCGAGTCTCAGGTTATCGGGCCTCCCCGGTAATCGGATTCTCGGGTCGTTATAGCGACAGCGGGCGGGCAAGCGTCGAGCGGCAAAAATATGGGATCGTGAACTGTGCCTGTCCCATCAAGGGCAGGGGAAGGGTTGACCGATGGCACAAAAGGAGGGGGTTGACCGGTGAGGGGGCCCGCCATGTCGGACGAGGAGAGGCCGCCCACCGATGCCAGAGAAGGACCCATATGTGAAGGAGGACGAACGCCACAGCTCTCAACCAAAGGTTGGGGGGAGCACGACGGGTGCGAAGCTCCAAAGAACAGAGCACCGTGTACAACCGAAGACCCATCATAAGCATGGGATGTCGAGGTAGACGCCGGAGAATAGAGGGAAGCCAATGCAGGGTCGGCAGGGAGGCCGCCGGCGGCAGCGATCGCAGACGCAAGAAGAGGGAGATGACCAACCGCAGGACTAGAAGATACGAGCGGCAGATCTTCTGTAGGAGGTGACGTGGGAAAGATGCCCGGTAGCGTGAGGGAAGCGTCAAAAACGTGTCGAACGCCTAGCGGAAGAAGGCCGACCAAAGGGGTTGGGAGCGCGCCGGTGAGGCCACCTGCCAACGCTGGAGAGGGAGGGGAGAGGCCACCTGCCAACGCCGGAGAAGGAGGGGGGACCACGGCCTGACACAGGACGCCATCTGCAGCAGAAGAGATGGAAGGGGCTCCCACGGCCGTACAGACATGTCGAGCAGTGTGGACCGCGGCTGGGAGCGCAAGGGACCCACCGTCGGAGGTAGCCAGCGGCAGAGAGGAAGCAAGAGGAGGAGGGGGAGGCACACGGCCTCCCCCCCCCCCCCCACCTCCCACCGGCCATGGCCGTAGAGGGCTCACCAGCCGGAGAAGCCGCCGTGAGGGAACGGAAGGGAAAGGGTTTGTCTCTCGGTTCTAACTCGCAAACGTGAGGATGCCTCCTGGTCTCCTGCCCTTGCCCATCTCTACTGCTCGTGAAGCAGGTCGGTTTGTCGCACCCCCTGGGTCTGTGGGTGCTCCTCCTGCCAGTTCGAGTGCTGGCCCTGGTGCTCCTTAATCTTTGGCTACTGTAAGGTTTCGATCAGAGGTGCAGCGGAAACAACGAAACCCTAAAGTTGCGTATCGTTGCTGGCGATCAAAATTAAAATCGTTGAGACATAAACCCGCTCAGGAAGAACGATTCTTACGTTTGCGGGATAGAACAATTCCCAAATGCCCGAAGACGATCGAGTGGGGTTTCGTCGGGATGCTAGCCGTCCAAGCGTCCGGCCTCTAGACGTATCCACACGAGCAGCAGGAACAGGTGAGTTCTCCCTCTCGATCTCCACGCGTCGCCCGCTCCTCAACAGCACCATCCACCGCGCACGGAGGAGGAGAGAGAAAGGGGGCGCCAAAACCAGAGAGAGAAGAGAGAGAGGGGGGGCGGCCAGGGCAAAAACCCTAATTGCTTGGATTAGGGTTTTTCCCTTTAGAGAATATTTATAGACTCTGGCATTTTTCTCAAAAACCCAGACAAAGTCTATAAATTCCGTCCTCAATCATCTGATCTGCTACTCTATTGTGTGTGACCCTCTAGGCCCAACAGTCTATCTGGTTTTAGGTCCATTAAGTCAAGAACACTTCTTAACTTAATTAAATTCAATCCATTAACTTTTAATGGAATGAGTGGACTTCCCGACCACGAATGGCACCAAGCAACGCCTTGTGATCCCAGATGACCTTGGGAGGGATGCAACCCATGTCGAACCTTTCTGTCATCAGATTCCACATAGCTATAGATCCTCATTCAAACAATGCTCCAATCAGAACTAGGGTACGGTTAGAATGTCAAACCCTAGAGTGTTCTGATCTTATGGACTATTGTACTCATAAGTATAGCTCACTAGAAAACCCCTTTTCTCAGTGAACTCTCATACCCTGGCCAGGGATTTCTAAGTACATGTCCATAGAGCATTCTCTCTCTTAATCCATGCAGAGAGTGAATGATCCCTTATTGTCCACTTAAGTGCTTCCACATGAATCCCACAGAGTCCGAGTAGCTAACTATAAAGAACCACAATGTTGAAGTTCATAAGTGAGCAATCAAATACTCTGAGGAATTCATGCAAAGCACTTTAGTGACTCAGGTCTAAGATCCAACTATGCTACTGTAACACTAGAATCTCCTGATTGACAGTTAGCATGATCACCATTCAGGAATTCTAGACCGGGTCATTTCAGTGAACTCATTCCACTAATGAGCACCTGCACGCGTACCTTGATGTCACCACATCAGTGGTTATGAGATCGACCACCCTCATCACATGAGTGAGTATCACGTGCACTGGTCTATCTGGATCTTCAATGTCCCTTCTTGAAGATCCTACGACCAGGAACATTTAGAATATAAGCATCTAGATGACTGATCCCATTATCATAATCTCATTATGATTCAGTCATCATAGCTCATATCCAGGGACTTCATCATATCACAAAATGTACACAACATATACGGTGCTAAGAATATAATGAAGTAAATGCCATTTAACAGAATGAAGTTATACAAAAATATTCCCATCACAACAATTGTGATTGGCTTGTAGGGCATATATCTCTATCAATCTCCCACTTGCACTAAAGCCAATCACCCACATGCTTGATCCCCATCAGCCCAAGGTGACGCTCAAACACATTTTGAGAAAGTGCCTTAGTTAGTGGATCTGCAATATTGTCCGCGGAAGATACTCTATCAACAACCACATCTCCTCTAGCAATGATCTCTCTGATCAAATGATAACGCCACAGAATGTGCTTAGACTTCTGATGAGACCTCGGCTCCTTTGCTTGCGCGATAGCCCCATTGTTATCACAAAACAAGGGGACAAGATCAGAGATACTTGGGACAACTCCCAATCCATCGATGAATTTCTTCATCCAGACCGCCTCCTTTGACGCCTCGGCAGCAGCTATATACTCGGCCTCGGTGGTTGAATCAGCAGTGGTTTCTTGTTTGGAACTCTTCCAACTCACTGCCCCTCCATTGAGAGTAAAAATGAACCCAGAGGTTGATTTGCTGTCATCTTTATCAGACTGGAAACTAGAGTCAGTGTACCCTCTCAGTTTCAAGTCCTCTCCTCCATAAACCAGAAACAGATCCTTAGTCCTTCTTAAGTACTTAAGGATACATTTCACAGCTATCCAATGTTGTTGACCTGGATCTGCCTGATATCTGCTCGTAACACTTAGAGCATAAGCTATATCAGGCCTAGTACATAACATTGCGTACATGATGGACCCTATGGCAGAAGCATAGGGAACCCTACTCATGTACTCCCTCTCATCAGGAGTTTTAGGGGACATCTCCTTAGAGAGGTAGACTCCATGTCTAATCGGTATTAGACCTCTTTTAGAGTCTTCCATGCCAAACCTTTTGACAATGGTGTCTATGTACATAGATTGGGACAAGCCAAGCATCTTCTTTGATCTATCTCTATAGATCCTAATCCCTAACACATAAGATGCTTCACCCAAATCTTTCATGGAGAAGTGTTTTGACAGCCAGGCTTTGACAGATGATAACATACCTACATCATTCCCAATGAGCAGTATGTCATCTACGTATAGTACCAAGAAGGTGATTGCACTCCCATTGATTTTCTTGTATACACATGGCTCATCTTCGTTCTTAACGAAGTCATAAGACTTGATTGCTTCATCAAATCTTATGTTCCAACTGCGGGATGCTTGCTTTAGTCCATAAATGGACCTTTGAAGCCTGCACACTTTATCTGGATATTCTTTGGATATGAATCCCTCGGGCTGTGTCATGTACACCTCTTCCTCAAGGTTTCCATTGAGGAATGTTGTCTTCACATCCATCTGCCAGATCTCATAGTCATAGTGTGCAGCAATGGCAAGTAATATCCTAATGGATTTCAGCATGGCTACAGGAGAGAAGGTTTCGTCATAGTCAACACCTTGTCTTTGACGATAGCCCTTCGCTACTAGCCTTGCCTTATAGGTATCAACCTTTCCATCTACTCCAATCTTTCTTTTAAAGACCCACTTGCATCCAATAGGTACAATACCCTCAGGTGGATCCACCAAGTTCCAAACTTGGTTGGAGTACATGGAATCCATTTCAGATATCATGGCCTCTTGCCAATTCCCAGAGTCAATGACACTCATTGCCTCCTCATAGGTCTTAGGATCATCATCCTCATTATAAGATACCTTACCAGAAATATGTCCCACATATCGTTCTGGTTGCACAGGTATCCGGCCAGACCTACGTACAGTGGGCGAATTTGATTGCACTGGATCTTGAGAAGGTATACTGTCAGTTTGTGGTTCTAGAACTTCTTCTAGTTCTACCGAGCTCCCACTGTTTCCTTCAAGGACAAACTCTTCCTCAAGGAATACAGCATGTTTAGCTACAAACACTCTTTAATCGCTAGGCTGGTAGAACTGATATCCATAAGTCTCCTTAGGATACCCCACAAACCTACACTTCTCAGTTTTTGATGCCAGTTTATCAGAGTCATGTTTCTTCACATGGGCAGGGCAACCCCAAATCTTAACATGCTTAAGATTTGGCATGTTTCCTTTCCATATCTCATATGGAGTGGAATCGACTGACTTTGATGGCAATTTGTTCAATAAATGCGCAGCAGTTTCTAAGGCATAGCCCCAGAGTGACAAGGGTAATCCAGCAAAACACATCATGGACCGTACCATATCTAATAGGGTACGATTTCTCCTTTCTGCTACACCATTCAGCTGTGGTGTATAAGGAGGAGTCCATTGAGATAATATCCCATTATCTCTCAGAAACTGTGTGAACTCTGTACTCAAGTATTCACCTCCTCGATCTGATCGAAGAGTTTTAATACTTTTTTCAGTTTGTTTTTCTACTTCATTCTTAAACTCAACAAATTTCTCAAAAGCTTCAGATTTGTACTTCATTAAGTACACATATCCAAATCTTGAGAAATCATCAGTAAATGTAATGAAGTATGAATATCCTCCTTTGGCATGTGTGGACATAGGTCCACAAACATCAGAGTGTATGAGTTCTAATAACTCATTTGCTCTTTCTCCATGTCCTGAAAATGGAGACTTGGTCATCTTACCCATGAGGCATGATTCACAAGTTGTGAATGATTCATAATCAAATGGATCAAGGTATCCATTCTTGCACAACCTTTTTAATCTTTCCTCATTAATATGACCAAGTTTACAATGCCAAAGATAAGCTTGATTCACATCGCCTCTTTTTCTTTTAAGAGGTGCTTCCACACACATCACAGGAGATACCATATCTAAAACATATAAACCATTCATTAGGCTCCCACTGGCAAACAATTTACCATCTAATAATAAAGAGCATCCATTGTTTCCAAAGCTTACAACAAATCCAGATTTAATTAAGCACGAAATGGAAATAATGTTCTTTATTATGGAAGGAACATAATAACAGTCCACAAGCTCTAGTGTAGCTCCTGTAGGCATCTGGAGGTTCACCTTCCCGACTGCGAGTGCAGCAACTTTTGCTCCATTTCCCAATCGCAAGTCAACCTCTCCTTTGTTCAGTCACCTACTGCTTGTCAGCACCTGCAAGTCATTACAGATATGAGATGCACATCCAGTATCTAATACCCATGATGTGGATCTATAAGACAAGTTTAGGTCAACAAGCATGAACATACCTGAAGCTTCTCCAAGCTTCTGTTTTGCCTTCTCTGCAAGATATAACTTGCAGTTCCTCTTCCAGTGGCCATCCTTATGGCAGTGGAAGCATTGGCCCTTATCTTTCTTAGCCTCTTCCTTCTTAGCTGCCTTCCCCTGCTTATCCTGTTTTTTCTTTTTGTTTTTCATAAAAGCAGGTTGATTCTTTCTCTTTTTGTTGGTCTTACCAACAAGCAGCACAGAAGATTTCCCATTGTTCATTGTCCCCTCAGCTGTTTTCAACATGTTAAGTAGCTCTGCAAGAGAGCATTCTATCTTATTCATGTTGAAGTTCACTATGAACTGGGAGAATGAACCTGGGAGAGACTGTAAGATTAGGTCAACACATAAATCTTTATTCATTTCAAAACCTAATTCTTTCAGCCTCTCAATCCACTCTATCATCTTGAGAACATGTGTCTGTACAGATGTTCCCTCAGACATCTTGGCCCCGAACAGATTTTTAGATATCTCATATCTTTCTGTTCTACTCTGAGCTCCAAAGAGCTCTTCTAGATGGAAAAGCATGGATCTAGCATCCATCTTTTCATGCTGCCTCTGCAACTCATTAGTCATAGAGGCTAGCATATAACACTGGGCCAGAGTGGCATCTTCTTTGTACTTTTCATAAAGAATCACCTCAGCCTCATCGGCGTCATCAGCAGGAAGTGGGGGAGCAGGCTGCTCAAGGACATAAGCTATCTTTTCAGCAGTGAGAACAATTCTCAGATTCCTGAGCCAATCGACATAGTTAGGACCAGTCAGCCTGTTGGCATCCAGTATGCCTCTCAATGGATGATTCGCCATTTCGGTCTACAAGAGGAAATGAAACAAAATAAGAATAATATTGCAGACACTCATGATATTTAATTAAGATATGGACTTTATCCTAATTAATACTCCCACTAATTTTCGACGAATTTGCATAACCCCTTATATGCAAATACGGGACACTGCGATTGTGTCCTAGTGGGTACTAAGATCCCATTAACATTATGGAAGTAGTCTTGTGGCAGCACAACAAACTACCCCATACTTAATGGGTAGGCAACTCTTGCCAATTACAACTCCTTGTAATTCCCAGTAATTTAGCCTCCAAACATCTAGTGATCTTGTGGCAGCACAACAAATCACAACTGTTGGTTAGGTCTAACCCGTTGTTACGTTATGAGAATGGATTTATGACATAACTCTTGTGGTAGCACAACAAAACTATGCCAGGCCCCATCCCAAGGTTCGGCCTAAGCCTTAGCCTAAGCCTCCATCCCCTTGCCGTGAAAGTCTTGTGGTAGCACAACAAACTCACACGATCTAAGGACGGCTTACTTAGACTATAACAACGGAAGGCTACGTGGATCATTCTTAATGTCTCACGCTTATCGACCTAATATTAATAAAAGGGGATTTTTAATATTTTGGTCTCATCAATATATGTGCTACATATACAATAATTTGGAGTATCATATATACCCTAAACATCTATGTATATAAATCGTAGCACAATTACATATATCAAATATATGCATTAAACAAACGATGGATGATCATGGACTCTTATCCTAAAAGCATTACCAGAGCCAGTTGGTAATGCTAACAGCAAACCATGGTAAAGGTAATGGTGCATCCAATGCACCCACTGATGCGAAGAATCTTCATAAGCCTTCAGGGTCGTGCTCCTCCTTCCGATCCGCTTCTTATCATTACAAGTAATTTTAAATAAGGCACGCAGGCCCCACAAATATACATCGGATAATAATCAGAAACCTTGACTCAGTCAAGGGGAGTACAACACAAGGGAGATAGAAGTACAACCCGGATTAATAAGAGAGAGAGGAGGCACGCAGGCCCATTAATCACATCATGCATTTACCATAAATAAATCATCACATGAGTCTAAGTCCATGATCATCCATCCACACATACATCACATGCATTTGGAAGTAATTATCATATAATTACAATGTGGAATAATATAGATTTCAAAAATAATATTAAGTAATTTTTGAAATCGCACAAGTAATCATATTAACTAAACAATTTAGTTAAAGCACAATCATGTCTAAACTAATTTAGACAACGAAACTCAACATTCACTGCATAGGCCCAATATATATATTTTAGTCAATTAGCCTCATAAGAATCACATTCTTATAGTAATTAACATTAATTAATTAGATAATAGGAAATATATAAAACCATTTTAAAATTCCCATTAACTAATTACCCAAGGGCCAATAATGAAAAATAAGTTAATAGATTGATAAAACAATTTTAGGATCCATTAAAATATTTTTCAGAATTTTCTCGAAATTTTTTTTGATACTTTATCCATTTTAAACATTTTAAAAATGAATAAAAATCAAAAAAAATAAGGGGGGGGGGCCTTATCGGGCGCGGATCCGGCGCGGGCCGGATCCGCCCGCGGGAGACCCGCGGGGTTCGTCTTCCCCGCCCGATCGCGGAAGGGGAGGGGGGCCGGGGTAAAACCCTAGCCCCGGTGCTCGCCGCAGGCAGGCCGACCGCCGCCCCTGACCACCGCGGACGACCCCCGGGGTCCCGCCGGGAGGTCCGCCGGCCACCGCCCCTGTCGCCGTCGCCAGAGACGAAGCCCGCGAAGAAAACGCCGCCGCCGCGGTGTGTTCGCCGCGAACTACGCCGGAGACCCCCATCCGGCCGCCGCACGCAGCCGGACATCGTGGGACGCCATGGGGAGTCATCCAGCAACCCTTGCCATCCCCATGGACATCCATCATCGGAGATTAGAGGCCAAAATCGGTCTCCATCTCCCTGTGCGAACGGCGACCGCGGCCCCGAGAAAGTGTGTGGTTCTCCCTCACCAAGGGGTTAATGAACGCACCAAAACGTGCGTTTTGATCCTCTAACTATCAGGAACGATTCCAAGGGATCAATCGATCAAAAACCCTTCCATGAGAGACCCAATCGAACACCCGAAAATTGACCCCATGCAAGAACGTGAAGAACGAAAAACATTAAAATAATATTAATTTTGATCAAACCAGCAACCTGGCTCTGATACCACTGTAAGGTTTCGATCAGAGGTGCAGCGGAAACAACGAAACCCTAAAGTTGCGTATCGTTGCTGGCGATCAAAATTAAAATCGTTGAGACATAAACCCGCTCAGGAAGAACGATTCTTACGTTTGCGGGATAGAACAATTCCCAAATGCCCGAAGACGATCGAGTGGGGTTTCGTCGGGATGCTAGCCGTCCAAGCGTCCGGCCTCTAGACGTATCCACACGAGCAGCAGGAACAGGTGAGTTCTCCCTCTCGATCTCCACGCGTCGCCCGCTCCTCAACAGCACCATCCACCGCGCACGGAGGAGGAGAGAGAAAGGGGGCGCCAAAACCAGAGAGAGAAGAGAGAGAGGGGGGGCGGCCAGGGCAAAAACCCTAATTGCTTGGATTAGGGTTTTTCCCTTTAGAGAATATTTATAGACTCTGGCATTTTTCTCAAAAACCCAGACAAAGTCTATAAATTCCGTCCTCAATCATCTGATCTGCTACTCTATTGTGTGTGACCCTCTAGGCCCAACAGTCTATCTGGTTTTAGGTCCATTAAGTCAAGAACACTTCTTAACTTAATTAAATTCAATCCATTAACTTTTAATGGAATGAGTGGACTTCCCGACCACGAATGGCACCAAGCAACGCCTTGTGATCCCAGATGACCTTGGGAGGGATGCAACCCATGTCGAACCTTTCTGTCATCAGATTCCACATAGCTATAGATCCTCATTCAAACAATGCTCCAATCAGAACTAGGGTACGGTTAGAATGTCAAACCCTAGAGTGTTCTGATCTTATGGACTATTGTACTCATAAGTATAGCTCACTAGAAAACCCCTTTTCTCAGTGAACTCTCATACCCTGGCCAGGGATTTCTAAGTACATGTCCATAGAGCATTCTCTCTCTTAATCCATGCAGAGAGTGAATGATCCCTTATTGTCCACTTAAGTGCTTCCACATGAATCCCACAGAGTCCGAGTAGCTAACTATAAAGAACCACAATGTTGAAGTTCATAAGTGAGCAATCAAATACTCTGAGGAATTCATGCAAAGCACTTTAGTGACTCAGGTCTAAGATCCAACTATGCTACTGTAACACTAGAATCTCCTGATTGACAGTTAGCATGATCACCATTCAGGAATTCTAGACCGGGTCATTTCAGTGAACTCATTCCACTAATGAGCACCTGCACGCGTACCTTGATGTCACCACATCAGTGGTTATGAGATCGACCACCCTCATCACATGAGTGAGTATCACGTGCACTGGTCTATCTGGATCTTCAATGTCCCTTCTTGAAGATCCTACGACCAGGAACATTTAGAATATAAGCATCTAGATGACTGATCCCATTATCATAATCTCATTATGATTCAGTCATCATAGCTCATATCCAGGGACTTCATCATATCACAAAATGTACACAACATATACGGTGCTAAGAATATAATGAAGTAAATGCCATTTAACAGAATGAAGTTATACAAAAATATTCCCATCACAACAATTGTGATTGGCTTGTAGGGCATATATCTCTATCAGCTACTGTCGTGCCCATGCCCGCCCCTGCGTCTCTCCCCTCGCTGCCTTTGGCTGCTACAGGGCTTGCGCCGATTGCTAGCGATCCTGCTGCTCCTTCCCTTCCGCTGGCAGTAGCGGGAGGCTCTCCGACAGTGCCCTCCGGCCCTAGCTCGTCTCTTGCTCCTGCTGACCCTACTGGTGGTCCGAGTGTGGGGTCTGGCGCTCCATCGTCCTCCCCTAGTGGCTTCTCTTCACCCGCCCCTCTTGTTGGCAGGGAAGGTCCTACATCTGGCCCTCTTGCACTCCCTGGGACTGCAACTCCCTCTCTGTCGCTCGCGGGCCTCACCGACTGCGGATGGCACCCGCGATATGGCGACTCATGCTGTTGCTACCGAGCTAGATAGTGCCCATGCTGTTGGGCCTGCGTCATCTTCTGCCAGCAGGCTGCTGCTAGCGGGCTGCGCATTGGGGCCTCCCCCCCGTCGTCCGCGGTTGGCGCCTCCACGCCGGCCAAACCTCCTTGGGCTGGTGGTGCCCGTGCACCTTCGTCTAGCAGGGGTGGCAGCGCTTGGCCAGCTCTGGGTGTGCAACCTACTCTTCCTCCTGATGCGGCCGGACCTTCTTTCGCCCAGGTGGTACTTTAGTCTATTGCTCCCCCAGCTCTACCTCTTTCTACTCATGTCCCCGCCGCCACCGACTCCGGGGAACCTATGGCCTTCTTCTCCATTGAAGAGGTTAAGGTGTCGTGCCAGCCATTACAGTTCGCGGTCATTGCCAGGACCCCCTGTGGACGCACTTTTCACTCGGCTCGTTGGTTTGGTTTCAGTTGGGCCAGTGGCGTTGGTCTGTTAAGTGCGTGGGCGTGCCAGTCACCGAGGTGGCAATTTATTCGGGCTCCTAAGAGCCCATGGTGCGCTCGATCCGACTTCGTCAGGCGATTGTGTGGTTCGTGTCGGGACCGAATCCCGTCGCACCCTCAAGGTTACGACGTCATTTACATCCCCCATACGAGGAAATACCCTTGATCAATTGCCAAAATTAGGGGCCCCGCGGCCGAAAAGAATAATACTAATTGCGAGAGAGAGAGAGATAGGGGCAGATCACACTGGGAGTCGTGTTCAGACCACAAATCGTCGGCCGTGTTGGTCACTCGTGGACTTTTTCATGTTCGGACACCGGTCTGTGATGGGAACGCGACGGGAAAATCAGGGTGAGTCCGTTCAGATGTATGCCGGGCGCCCGGCAATTTCAATGATGACTTGGAAGGCGTCCGGAACGAGAAGCAAATCCGATCCGGTCGGGATGTCGGCCCGAGGCTAGGTCGGGGCCGGACCATGTCGGGATGATTCCCAAGATCCGAGCCCGGCCTGAGAGGGCGGCATTGTTGTTCCTTTTGCCCCAGGTCCCGGGGAGAGATGGGGCTGCGGTGTGGGCCCTAGCATCTTTTATCTGGGATTCTCTTGATTATGTGCATCTCTTTTCTCTATTGCTTATTACTTCTTTATGCTTTTGCTCCGGATGATTTCTCTTCTTTTATTCATTATTGTCGTTATTTTTTTTTATTATTACTATTTTGATTATCTTTTATTACCCCCCCACCTCCTTAATCGTTATTAATATTGCATATTCAGAGTCCTTTAATTAGCATAATTTTCGTTAATTTATTTGCTATTGTTAATGCCCTTATCATGCTATATATATATGTGTGTGTGTAGTGTGCCGGCGAAGGGAATAGGGTGTACCGCTGGGAGACCCTAAGGGAAGTGTGCCGGCGAAGGGTGGAAAAGGTGTACCGCTGAGGGAAAGAGTGTGCCGCTAAAGGGTGTGCCACTGGGGCAATCAGGGGTGTACCGCTGGGGGTTTAAGGGGCGTGCCGCTGAGGGGCAATAGGGGTGTACCGCTGGGGGTTCAAGGGGCGTGCGGCTGAGGGGCAGTAGGGGGTACCGCTGGGGTTGAAAGGATTGTGCCGGGGAGAGAGTTGGAGGAGCCTACCGCCGGGAGGCAACAAGGGCGTACCGCTGAGGGAAAGAGGTGTACCGACGAAGGGGTGTTGGAGGATAGAGGTAGTGTGCCGGAGAAGAGGCTTCGAAGCATGCCGCTGAAGGCTGGGAGGAGTGTGCCGGCGAAGGGATTGGGTGAACATGCCACTGGAAAATGACTAGAGCGCGCCGTTGAGGGGCCAATCAGGGCGTGATGGTGGAGGTTTAATCAGTCTTCAATTCTTTGTTTTAAGGCTTTTCTTTTCTTCTTGTTTTAATTTGTATGCAGTTTTATATAAACTTCTCCCTTGTTTTGTTCTGTTCGGCCTCTCTGCCATAAGTCGGAAGTTCGGCCTGTCGTGGCGTTGATCAGTTCAGTTCTTATCATGGTACCAGCAGTGGCTTGATTAGTTGGAAGGCTTCATCATTAATTATTCTGTTCGTTTGTTGCCTCCTTTTGCCTTATTTAACATGTTGTTATTTTCTGACAAAAATTCGGCAGCATCTCCCCTTGACCCGGGGTGTAAGGGAGATAAAGGGAACGCGCCCACATGGAGTGGCGGAACCCGACAACTGGAGGTGGGCGCCCGAGGGCAGCAACACCTTTATGGGGCCTCGGAAAACCCGGAGAAAACCATGAACGGAGGGCTTCTAGTACTAGGCAGAATGGGCTGGGGGTTGGCGGCTGAGAGCGTACCGCTGAGGCACCAGAAGAAGGTGTACCGCTGGGGGCCAGAAAGTGTGTCGCTGAGGGCCTAAGGGGTGTACCGGCCAAGGGCAACGGGGTGTGCCGCTGAGGGCCAATAGGGGTGTGCCGCTGAGGGCGAGAAGGGCGTACCGGCCAAGGGCCAACGGGGTGTGCCGCTGAGGGCCAAAAGGTATGCCGGCCAAGGGCTGGAGAGTTGCATCGCTGGAGGATTAAAAGAGCTAAGTGTGTGGGCTGGGTGACCTACAGGCTATTCAGGGAAAGAAGGGGAATTCAAGGCCGAGGAAGGGCTGCTGGAACTGAGTGAAGGACCCACAAGGCCAAGCTTCAAAGGGGAGGCATCACATTGATACGGTAGTTCGAAAGAAATCGGAGAAACGGAGAAAAGGGACAACACACTGCATGCATTGTGAAGGCGGGGGTAAACCATCAGACATAGTAGGAAAGACCCAAGAAAGGTGATTTTTCATTCATGGGAAGCAAAGGGGCCAAGGCCCTACATACACATCGACGGACACACCCGAGCCAAGGCTACAGGCAAGAAAGAAAACCCAAAAGCAAAAGAAAGGGAAGAGGAAAGCAAGGAAAACCATGAAAAGGAAGGTGTTGGGGGCTGAAGTGGGGACGATCGTCCACCCCCCCTTCTCCAACACTTCCCCCCTGTTACATCAAGCCCTTCTTCTCTCTTACTCTCTCTTCTTCCCGGTGGCCGTCGGAGGGAGCTCACGCCGGAGCGCCTCTTCTTCCCTTTCTCTCTTCTCCTCTGGTCTCTTCTTTCTTCTCTGTGGGTGTGTCTCGGTCTGCCTCCGTCTCCTTCTTCTTCCTTCTTCCATTTTCCTTTTTCCGTCCTCTCCTCCTCTTAGCCAGTTGAAGCGGGCGTCCCTTTATACTCCCTGCCGCCGGAGCTTTGAGCACGACCGTCGAAGGCGGGAAGCAGCTCCGTCATGATGATCAAGCTTGACTCTTCCGTCCTGGGTGTCAGGGGACTAGCCTGCGTGGCCCAGTCATCGGTTGACACCTCGGATCGGCCACTGCGCGCCGAAGATGCATAGGGCATGGGCACCACGTCGCTCGGCCGTTGAAAGTGCCTCACGCAGTGCCGTTGGCGGGATGCACAAGCGTGCCGCAGGAGAGCCAAAAAGGCGTGCCGCTGGAGCCTCTTGAGGGCGTGCCGCTGAAGGCCCTGGGGGCGTGCCGCTGAAGGCCCTAGGGGCGTGCCGCTGAAGGCCCATTGGGGCGTGCCGCTGAAGCCCATTGGGGCGTGCCGCTGAAGGCCCTGGGGGCGTGCCGCTGAAGCCCTTGGGGCGTGCCGCTGAAGGCCCTGGGGGCGTGCCGCTGAAGGTCGTGGGGGCGTGCCGCTGAAGGCCCTGGGGGCGTGCCGCTGAAGCCCTTGGGGCGTGCCGCTGAAGCCCATTGGGGCGTGCCGCTGAAGCCCTTGGGGCGTGCCGCTGAAGGCCCTGGGGGCGTGCCGCTGAAGGCCATTGGGGGCGTGCCGCTGAAGGCCTTGGGGCGTGCCGTTGAAGGCCAAAATTGGGCGTGTTTCTGACCCTGTTCTGAGCCCGTTATGGACACGAGTCGTGGCCTGTTTGGCTCTTCTCGAGGCTCTCGGATTGTGGGCCTTTTTGTGCTTGGTTTCTCTTCTCTGTTGTGACTCCTGGAGGCGACTTCACGACAATCTCTCCCGGGGCTTATTTACTCGGGCCGTTGTTGATACTGGGCTGAGTAGGATATCATGGGTGTGCAATTTTTGGTGTCCACAGGGTGTCGGGAGCTGGCCTGGTTTGTTGTCTCTTTGTCTCTTCGTCAGTGCCGACAGGGTGTCGGAAGCTGACCTGGTTTGTTGGTCTCCTTGTCTCTTCGTCAGTGCCGACGGGGTGTCGGGAACTGACCTGGTTTGTTGTCTCTTAGTCTCTTCATCAGTGCCAACAGGGTGTCGGGAACTGAAGCAGCGTGTTGGTCTCTTTGTCTTTTCGTCAGTGCCGACAGGATGCCGGGAGCTGACCTGATTTGTTGATCTCTTGGTCTCTTCGTCAGTGCCAGCAGGGTGCCGGGAACTGACCTGGTTCGTTAATCTCTTCTGTTCTTTTCTTTCTCTCTTTTTTTTTGAACCACATTACCGATACAAGCGCCCTTTCGGGTTTTCGCCGGTACCGGCCCCCTCTTGCTTTTGCCCACGCGCCCTTTCGGGTTTTCACGTGGCGGGGTACCCAATTTTACCTGTAGCGCCCTTTCGGGTTTTCGCCACAGCCGGGTTGTTGCCATTTTTACCCTTGTCCCCATGTAGGGGAAAGTCCGGCGGGGTATCTCTATTTTTAACCCTATTTTATTATTTTCTTCTCTTTCTTTTTTTTTAACTATCGAGTGATACACGAGTGTCGGCTAGGGCATGAAGCCTTGCGCCAGAAGGTAAGGCTTATTCGTTGGCAAGAAGAAAATGCCAGCGCAACGGGAGAATTTGTGCCGATTCGGACGTAAGGTCCGTAATGGCAATATTGTGCGGAGTGGGTGGCTTGGGCACGGGGCCTTGCGCCGAAAAGAGGTTTAATTCGCTGCCAACGGACGAATGGCTGTGCAAGGATAGAGGCTCTATCGACCCGGGCGTAAGGCCCGTGACGGTGCTTCTGTATGACAGGAGGTGGCTGAAGCACGGGGCTACGTGCCAGGGATGGGCTTGTTTATTGGCAGGGTAGTGGCACCATGGCAAGGGTAGAGTTGCAGGGGTAGATTCGCCTTCGCTTGTGTGGACGCCCGTCCGACCAGGATTGTGGGGATGGAATGTTTCCCCGGGGACATTTATTACCGTATATTATTGACTTACTCCTCCACGTATGTGAGTGGATGAGTATGTAAATGTATGCGCATATGTAGGTATATATATATCTATCTATTTAATATTTTGCATATACTTTTGCTTCCCCTTCTTTTATTTTCTTTTATTCTTCCCCCCTTTTTTCTCTTCTATTCATTTTCCTTCCTCCCCCCCTTTTTTTTAAGTTATTCTCCCCTCTTTTTTTTCCCTTCTTCTTTTTTTTCCTTTTTTATTCTTCTCTTCTCCCCCTTTCATTTCCCCTTCTTTTTCTTTTTATATAAAAAGGAGGGGTCGGTTCAAACGGCCCCCCCATTCGAACCCCCCCTCTCTTACCTCTCTCTTTTCTCTCTCTTCCACGACCGAGCGAGGCGTCCCTTCCTCTCCCCTCTCCCCTTCTTCTCCGTTTCCGGACGCCGCCGCGGTCGAGCGCCGTCGTCGTTGCCGTGGTGAGGGAACGGCCGCAAAGGACCCCCCCCCCCCCTTTTTCTTTTCCCCTCCCCTCTCCTCTTCCGTCTTCTCCTTCCTCTTCCTCCCCTCTTTTATCTTCGACGGAGCCCTAGGCTCCCCTTCTTTCCCCTCTTCTTCTCCTCCTCTCCTTTCTCTTTCCCCTTGTTATCTTCCCTTTCCCCTTCTTCGGCACGATCGGGGCGGCGAGGAGCGTCGTGGTGTCGCCGGAGTGTGCCGGGGGAGGCGTTCAGAGCATGCCGGCGGGGTGTCCTCGTGGGTGTGCCGGCGGGGATTTAACCGGGCGTGCCGGGGAGCTGCACAACCGAGCGTGCCGGGGAAGGGGCTTTAGGCTGTGCCGGTGAAGAGGGTAGAAGATGTGCGGGAAGCCCCCGTGGGCGTGTCGGGGAAGGCGTCACGGGGCGTGCCGGGGAAGCCGACTACGGGGCGTGCCGGGGAAGGTAGTCCGCAGTGTGCCGGCGAAGACGGTCTTCGCGAGCGTACCGGGGAAGGCTTCAGTAGGGCGTACCGGGGAGAAGTAGCCACAGGGTGTACCGGGCAGGGCGCCTCGAAGCGTGCCGGCGAAGGCTGCTTGGGGCGTGTCGGCTAGGGCAGCTTCGGGCGTGCCGGTGAAGGGGGCACTAGGGTGTGCCAGTGAGGGCACTGCAGGGCGTGCCGGGGAAGCCTTGAAGGGCTGTGCCGGCGAAGGGGGCACTAGGGTGTGCCGGTGAGGGCCCGTAGGGGGAGCTGTACCAGCAAAGGGGCCAAGGGGAATTTTAGCCAGGGAAGAAGACTCCCTTGACCGGCGGACTTCTGGTGTTGCCTCTCGGGGCCCACCATGACTTTGTTGGGGCCGTCACTCCTTGTGGACGCGCACCCGTGTTTTCCCTTACGCCTCTGGCCTAGGGGAAACTCTGCCGAAATTTCGTCAGAAATTGGCAATATCTTATTCATTTGACCTGTAGTGAAGCATCTTTACAGTCTTTCATTTCGTTTTGCATGCGGCTTATTCTGATCTTTGATTTGTGTATCTTTGCAGACAAATGGCTGCCCCAAGTGGTTCTTCTGCCCCTGCCGCTGCTGTCGGTGCCGACCTCATTCCGCGGGGTCCCGTGCCAGCGGTCACGTGGCTCAATGTGGAGGACCTGGACCGTGAACATGCGGAAATAGCTGCCTTGGCGGAGTCATCGGGGTCTGACAGTGAGAGCATGGACTTCAGCCGGCTTGTCAGAGTTGAGAGCGGCTTCACATTTGATCGGGCCACCGAGGAGTACCGGAAGGACTTCCCGAAGGATAGGCACCTCATTCGATTCCTGAAGCATCTGCGCTCCCGAGATGGGCGAGACTTCCGCACGATAAAGGCCGTCGAGCGGGCCATCCTGCATGCCCGAGACAGTCTGCTGTACAGCGTCCCCAGGAGCATTCCAATGTATCTGGTGGGAGAAGCCCGGGAGTGGAAGCCCGTCTTGGGGATTGAAGAAGTGCTTCCAGCCGAAGACAAACTGGTGTGAGCGCCTCAGTTCGTTCCGGCCAAATGGGATATGTCTGCCGGCAAGGTGCACAGTGAGTCGCCCCGCTTTGGCTTATTCTTGGCTCCCCTCAAATGGGGCTATAGGGAGGAGCCGTTTATATTGGACTGCTTGGCCATAAGGTTCAAGTATGAATTATCACTGGGTTGGTTCGGGGAGCTGAAGCTTCAAGACGCCCACAGTTTTCGGGAAGGGGCAGTGGAGTTCACTGAATATGTACTATTCAACTATGCTCCGTTGCTGGTCCGGGTTGGCATTTATCACAGTGTATACGCCTCTCGGTATGGCTATCCCATCTCCAAGGGCCTCTGTTGTGGCATGATAGAAGTGTTCAGCGCGGAGACCAACACTTTCTACACGGCGGAGGGCGAGACTTCCCTGGACCTGTGGAGTCTCAGCCAGTTGAGCGGCTTGCCCATTGACGGGGAGCCTTATGAAGAAGTGTGCCTCCCCGACTTGATCAAGGACGAAACCAACAGGGATGGCTATTATTCTCTCGGGTATTCGTACCGGTATCTCATGAAGGCGTACCGAGAATTATATCAGCTGTCACATGGTGGGACGCAGCCCGCCCGTGGGGATAGAAAGAGGGTGTGCATGGCCCTGTGGTTGGAATACTTCTATGACGGGCTGAAGCAATATGAAGAGTTTCCCCGTGTCGGCACCGCTGTTGCTCGCAAGAAGCGTGGGAAGCCGAAGCTTGGTGTGAAGATCCCCCCCAAGGGGTGTCGAAGCGGGCCTAATCCGATGGGTGTCGACCCGCTAACTCACTGCGCCGCATATCTCATGATGCGGGACAGACACGGGAGACGACACTATAAGGTGCCACCCTCGGACTCTAGATGAAGACACGACCAGCAACACACACCAGGGAGACACTAAGCCTGACACTACGAGCTCCTAGTGGCGAAACGTCGCTAACAGAAGTGGAAGCTCACTCGTCGTCCCAAGCGAGGGAAAGCGCGGACCGTGCGCGGTTAAGGAACCGGCAGAGGTCAAGGGTAGTCCGACTCAACTTCCAGACTCGGATCGAGTCGCGGGACGGGTCACTCTCACTCTCACAGCGGTGACATGGACACACGGGCTAGTACCTACGCTCTCGGCAGTGGCAAAAGACCATATACTAGCTAAGCAAATGAACGCCAAGAGGTTCGGACCATTACCTCCACGCACCCGGCGTGGCGAAGACAACCCCGGCCGAATCACGGACTCCCGGTTAACAATTATTATAGCAGTACACTAAGTCGACCCACTCCACGCAGGGAGGTAAAAGGTCACATGTGGGGTCCGGGAATCACGCAACTCGGGTTGACGGGCAGCATCTTGATGTCGCCCGGCGGTGCCGAACTTCACGTTTTCGTGCTTTCCGAACGGCGGCTTCTACGGGCCCGCGGGGCCCACGGACGGCGCTGTCCTCCGGATCTACGGGGGTGGGACCCACTGTGATGGGGACCCCTGGTGGCGCGCCTCCACAGACGGCGGTCGGCCGGGAACACCGATCGGGGGTCGATCGGCCCCGATTCCCAATTGTTGAACTAGTTGCCCACGGATTTTGGTTGCTATCTTCCGGCGCGCGCTCCGGCGAAAACGGCCGTTGTGAGCAATCCCGACGTCGGATCGGGACACATGAGCTATCGTTGGAAAGCTCTCTTCAAATGCTTCGATCTAGATCCAGAGAGATCTGCTGGATCTGGTCGGATCAGAAGTTTATTGAATTTACAAGCCCCTGTTGTACAGTAACCGAAATCTCAGATCTGTAGGGTACTTGTCTGAGAACCAACGTTGACCGCCTAGTAAACCTCTGATTTAGCTCTTGATCTCTTCTGAGGAATTGTAGGGAATCAAACTACGGAATGGGGACTATTTTTAGAATTTGATTTGGAGGTGGTGGTGATTTACTATGATTTGTGGGGTGACTGGTGGTCGGATCTGGGAACAAGAGGACAGAACTGTAGATGGGACTGAGAACGATTTTTAGAAAATATGAGATAGATGAATGAAAAATTAAGAAAAATTTTGGAGGAAGGGGTGGATGAATGGAACCCCCAGTAAAATTGGGCGAACCAACAAAACTCAAAAAGTGGACCTAAGGTATGAAACTCAGGGCGGGGATGAATCTGGACAGAACTCTGGTAGAACCAAAATGGAAGAGTGGAAGAAAATCAAAAAATATGAAACGAGATCTGAATGGCAAACCAAAATTTTTTGGATGTCCTTGACACCTCTGGAACATCCAATAAAATCCCCAGATCTATCTGAGCTCGGGGCTGAGACAGGAAATTCGTGGAAGCTTCTGTGGTACTGCGCGGGCAGAACTCCGTTGATGGCGATGGCGGTGCGGTGGCGGCTCGTGGCGGCGGCGGCGGCGACCGGAACTGATAGGGTGGAGTCTCACCACCAGAAGGAAGCCTTCACAGCTTCAAGGGGGAGAGGGAGAGGAGAAGGGGGCGCACCAAGGCTGGAGCTTCAAGCTTTTTTTCCAATTCAAATGGCATTAATTCATGAAAATAGGAAAATACAAGCATATATAGGTCACCCATCTAATCCATCCTCCACCGTTGGATCTAGGGGTTAGGGATGGATGGCTAGGATGATGTTTGATCAAAACACAACAAAAATAATAAACAAATGGGGAGGGGGGCGCACCTTGACCAAGGGGGGGACATGGTAGGTGGGTTTGGTTGGAATTGTTGACCATTTTGGTCCCTTGTCCCCCATGTGGATAATTGACTAGTCAAGGCTTCTAGATGTCCACCTTGGATGTTGACCAACCCCACAAGGCTGATATGGACCAATGGGAGGGGGCCTGGGGGTCCCATGGGGCCCAGGGGTCCCATTTTACAAATAAGCCCCTCGTACACTCATAATTACAAACCGTATAAAATGAAATAAACACACCATACACACAAATAAAGTCTAATTAAATATGATAAATGGGGAGGCTCAAGGCGGAGTCTCCAGGCTGTCTCCGAGCCAGATGGACGCTGAGATGGCTCGAGTCGTGCTCCGTGTGCGGTACCGGTGGCTCGGCGTATCACGCCGCTCAACTGCTCGGGTGTCTGCACCATCTCACGTACTGGCTATGTTCGTTTGCCATGCCGTACGGGGATGAGACGGTTATTCGGCCAGACGCCATCTACCCAGCATGTCAGATGGCGTGGGGTGTCAGGCTTTCCTTGTGCCCGGCGACCCTCTGCTTGATTTACAAGGCCCTGGGAGACATCAGCACCCATCAGTTTCCGAGGCAGGCCCGGTATGTGTGCCCACTACATTTCTTCAACGCGTGGGTTTGCTCGTTGTTCCCCGAGTTCACCCCGCGAGCTCTCCAGGATTGGGGACTAATGCCGAGGATGCTGGAGTTTGCCAGTGCAGAGCCAGCTTCTACCTCCATGCGGATGTTTGATATTCGGGGCCGGTTGACAACGGTTCCCCGGGATGCGGCTGGCACTATTCATTTCTGGACGTTGGCCGCGCACTCTAGCCCTCTGGTTAATAATAAGAGGGAGTGTAAGGACGATCAGGCGGAGAGGTACGTCCACCCCATCAGCCAAGAGAATGTGGTCCGCCCGCTGCTGGAACCGGAGCTGAGGGACTGGGCGCTATCCATTCGCCCAAGTGTGTTGGTGTTCAGGAAGGGGGATAATGTGCTGCTGGAACCGTATTATCCCTTCCGGCTTGGTCGCAACTTCGGGTATGACCAGCATATCCCTGTTTATCATGCACAGTTCGGCCTGCCTTCGTGGAACATCCGGGGAAGTTCAGTTGCTGAACATGCTAAGAGCTGGTGGGACTTTTTTCACCAGGCGGACACTGCCTCTTTCAGGGTGCCGGCCCCGGGTCGCATTCCCCGAGTGACCCAAGACTACATAAAGTGGTGGAAAGCCCGAACGGCCTTCTATCGGTTGCACAAGACCGACTGCTGGGATGGGGCCGAGAGGAGGTTCCTTAGTCGGCAATCGGTGCCAGTACTTGATATTGAGCCAGATCATCTTCTTCGGCTCAAGAACAAGCAGGAGAAAGAGGTAGCGGCATACATGGCTGCTCGTCGGGAAGCCCGGGACGCGAGGCCGACGCTGAAAGTGGAGTTGCCTCCGGTGGCGAAGGACGACTATAAGAAGACATTGCGGGATCTTTGCCTGATAGGGAGTGATCGTTTGGAGCTCATTAATTACCCGCTCCCCATGGAGGAGGAGGGCACCCCCGCAAAGAGCTGGCGTCCAGAGATGGACCTGATCTGCCCATACCGCACATTTATGAGGCGGGAGGAGAGGAAGCCCGAGAATTATAAGGACACCACATGGCTGTATGTTCTGCTGCGGGTGAATGGGCTGAAGATCGAAGATCAGACGGCCGCCATCCTGGGCAAGCGCCTGCACATCCCGTATTATTATGCCGACGGGTGGGGCATGGACCACTTCAATCTTTTCTGCCACCTCTCCTCGAAGAAGCACGCAGATCTGGGTAGCCTCACAGACCGGTGCCAAAAGGTCGAGGACGTGTGCTGGCTGGTCCGAGAGGCGGCGCGTCGGGACAAGGAGCCGTCCCTGAGTTACTGGCCGATAACACTTCGGTTGTACACCGGTCCTCACGGTATTTAACCTTTCTCACTTCTTCTATTCTCGTGGTCGTGTCCTTGGCAGATTTATCGGGTACTAACCACGTGTGTATATGTATTTATTTTTCTTACCAGACCATCCCGATAGCACCCAGATGGCGACATACCGCAATCTTCTTCGATTCGTCCAGAAGCCCGCCTACTTTGAAGCCGCACTGCCGGCTCCGACTACGGTTCCTCTTCCCAAGGCAGCGAAGAGGCCCCGGGCAAAATCGCCCGTGAAGAAAGCAGTGGATACCGCGAAGGCGGCTAAGCAGCGGGACACAAAGCGGAGAAAAACAGAGGCAACCAGGGCCCCGATCGCCATTCCTCCGGCGCCACGGGTCCCATCTTTTGAGGAGTTCGAAGTCGCCCGACCCGAGCCAAGCCAACCTGCTGTTGACACCTGAAATATAGTCAAGGGTAAAGATGAAATCGAAGAGAAGATGAAATCAGACATGAAGATCCCAGGAATTCCTGCAAAGCTAGAACTACAGAAGAGTCGTCACTGAAGCTACCACCCAGCCGAAGCCCTTCCCGGCCAAGCCGATGTCCGGTATTGTCATCACTCAGATGGCAGTACTGATGAAGAATTGCAGTCTGTTGACTGATGAAAATCTCCAGAAATATGCTGATAAGACTATGTCAACCCATCAACTAAAAGGACCTTCATCTGTTCCGACAGATTCGAAGGACTAATGAAGAGGCAGATTAGGCGCCCCAGAAGCCTAGTGATTAAAAAAACTAAGGCGATAAGAAAGGGGCCTAAATGGGCCATGGCGCCGAGAGCTCTTCACCACGGCCCAAAGCATGGCGCCGAGAAGCCTTTGCGTCAGGAAGCAAGGGGGCGCGCCGGGAACCTGAGGTATGCGCGCCAAGGCAACCCTGCCGAGAAGGGGGGGTGCTATGCCTATAAAAGCCTCATTTCCTCCATATCGACGGGGGCCGGGAGAGAAGCACCAGAAGGGATCGGAGGGGAGGATAGAACAGAGCAAGAAAAGAGAGAGAGAGCCTCCTCTGCTGAGAAAAGAAAGAAGAAGAGAAAGAAGGAGAGGAAGCTCCAGGTGGGCAGCCGGGGAGGGAGAGGAGTCAATGCTCCGCCCTCCCCCATGGTTCTGTTTTCTTCTTCATGTAATCCTGCCGAGTTTATCTCGATTTTTTTTTGGATGTAACCGGGATATCCCGATGTATATTCATCTCCCTTTCCCTCATTCCCTCCGTGTGATTGGTGTGAGTTCTGGGGTGATCCAATGAAATGAAATGCTCCAGTGGCCCATTTGGGCGCTGGGTGATTGAAGTATCTGCCAGCTATCTCTCCGTCTGCTGCTATTTCTTTCCCTTATATGTTTTTATTTTAAGCTCAACTGAAGAGCGCCTGATTCTCTGGTGGGTCTTCAGGCTCAGTTGTCTTCAGTAGAATAAATGTAGCTCTAGATGAACCGATGTCCCTCGCAGTCTTCGTCGTTTGCATAAAGCCTCCCAGGCTTGCCCCAGGGCCAGAGACAGACCATCTCTTGGCTTCTGGGGCAGTCTGCTACCGATATCGGCAATAACTCCGACGGCCTGCTCGAGATCCCCTTTCCACGTGAATAAGTAAGCTGCTTCAATAAATTGATACCGAGGGTTTCTAATCCGATTCCAGTACGGACAATTCCATCAGGATCGTCCCTGGGGCCAGAGATGGCCATCTCTTGGCTCCCAGGCGACCAAAGATGCCAGCAGATAATCCCCTGAGGGTCCATAGTACATGACGACTCAAAACCCCCTCCAGTAATTGGTTTCTTCGATTCCCTTCGAACCCAGCCCATCCTTGATGAATTAAACCCATGTCCATGCAAATCCAAGCGACTGGCAGGTCTGGAATCCCCAAAACTCCCTCTGAAATCTCATGAAACCCCTAAACAGAGTATCGTTGTGAGCTCTGAAAACCCCCGACCCTTCAACCTTCCCGGCGTGCAAATTTCCCCGCCGAAAGCCAAGCCGCCGAGAGGCCTCCCTTTTCTTCCCCTCCAGCTAAACGACAAAACCCCTGGTCTTGTGCTCTGGCCATTAAGCCCCCTTCCAATATATCCTTCCCGGCGGCAGGTTCCCGGCGCGGCGACGAGCGCGCCGGGAAGCCTTGCGCCGAGACCCCCTTTTGTTCAAAGAATCCCACGCCGAGAGTTCCCCTTGGCCAATAGAAAACCATGCCGAGAGCTTCTCCTTTGGCCAATAGAAAACCATGCCGAGAGCTTCTCCTTTGGCCAATAGAATCCCATGCTGAGAGCCCCTCCTCTGTCTACCCCTTTGGCCTCTTCGTCCACTTATCCTGGGGCGTTCGTGAGTCGTCATATGTACCCCAGGAGATAAATTAACTGGGGATTGACCTCCCCTACATTCTGAGGTCCCTAACTGGATTCACATGCAACCCCGTGGGTCTGACGAACCCTGTCTCTACATGAGTTTCGTCAGTCTCCGAGAAGGGGAATAGTGACCGATGCCAGAGACATGGATAGTCTCTTCGAGCCTTAGTGCTCACTCTTTTTCCGGCTTTCATCCCGGCACTCCGTGGATGTCAGCCTATACCACTCTCTGGCAAATGCTCGGTCCAGGGGAGGTGCTGCCAAAATTCTCTCAGGAAGATGAAAGTCGACATCAGGTTGTCCCCCGGGCTCTGCATGATAATGGTGACAGGGTTTCCCTCGACCCTAGTCTTCCTAAATCCCTCTTCTATCCTGATGCTCCTGTAAAGCCCAAATCTAATCCAGCTCAGATTTGATGAACTGATCCACTTTGACTTCACAGAACCTATCTGGCTTGTCCTGAATCGCCAAGAAACCCAAAACAGAGCCTCCGGAACCCCTTTCGGGTCCTCACGGCGCCAGAACACCAACACTCTCTCGGCGCCATGGCTCCCGGCGCGGCCCTGAGCGCGCCGGGAACCCTCACGCCGAGAACCCCCCCTTGGCCCTCTTGTCAGCGCGCCGAGAGCTCCCCCTCCTCTTCAGCCATGCCGAGACCCCCCTATTCCTCACGCCGATAAGCCTTCTCGGAAGCGCGCCGGGAACCTCCTCCACCATCTCCCCTTCGCGCCGAGAAGCTCTCTAGTTGGCGCGCCGGGAACCCTGGCCATTTTGCCTTCGCGCCGGGAACCTATGTACACTTGAACTGCATTGATAGCCTACCCCAAATTTTATTACTGGGCCTTCAATCCAAATTTTGTTCCGGGGGCTCCGCCCCCGGAAACCCCCGCAAGGGGCGCTGCCCCCTTGACCCCCGCGACCTGACCGCGCAGGTCGATCCGCGTGTGAGGGCGCAACATTGAGCGTTCGCTCACTTTCCGTCGTCCCGCATCGGGTTCATGAATAACCCCTTTAGCTCGGGAGGGCTCTGCCACTGCATGAGTTCCGCCGGCTTCTACAGGGAACATCAAACATTGCCCCATGGCATATATATAGGTAGGGAGGTTTGGCCTCTCTCTTCTCTCGGCTTTCATCCCGGCACTCCGTAGGTGATAGCCTATTTCCCCCTGGGCATAATCCAGATTAAGGGGAAACGCTGTCGAAATACTGATCAATGCTTTAAACCTCCATCGTGGCCACGGCTCAGTCTCTGAACCGCTGACTTAATGATATCGTCTCTGAGCCGCTGGCTTGACGATACCGTCTGTTTCTACAGCTGATGTTGTTATCTTGCCCGCCTTCCTGGCTCTGGTATGAAATTCCATTTTGCGCACATGAATACATGTTTGCCTCTCGAGGCCTCCTATTTTGACGTTTAATCAAGGGTTGTCCTTCCTTGGAAGGGCGTAATTAACGTCATAGCCTTTATGGTATGACGGACTTCTGGTCCCGACTCGGACCTCACAATCGACTGACCAAGTCAGATCGAGCGCACAATGAAATCGTCACACATGTGACTGGCACGCAAATAAATCAAAAATCCAAATAAAAAATATAAATAAATAATATAATGAAATAAATAAAATCCGCGTCCACACCTACCGGTCAGTACCTTCGACCATCAGCGTGTCTTTTAAGTCTTTCTCCTTTTTTGTGTTTTCATTTTGGAGCAAAGCCCTGACACCTGACTATTTCTTTTGTCTTAGCCCCTGTGGAAGAGCCCGTGCCCGCACCCATTCCTGACGCGGGGGAGCCAGTTCCTGTGCCCGCCCTTGTCACGGGTGAAGCCGCGATCGTAGCAAAGGCGACCTCGGCGGCGGCTCCGGCTTCCTCACCGCAGGCCAAGGGAAGGTCCCGAGCAAAGTCGCCTGTTAAGAAGGCGTTGGCTGTTGCCAAGGTGGCCGGGCGACAAGCGGCGAAGCGGAGACGGGCAGAGGGGTCCCCGGTCCCAGTGGCCGCCTCTCCGGTGGCCCCTATCTTGTCCTTTGAAGAATTCGAGGTCACTCGGACTGAGCCGAGTCACCATGCCGGCGGGGTTCAACGGTCGCCGACGTCACCCGAGATTGATTTGCCTCCTGGGCCATCCTTGGATGCGCGCACGGCGACAATGCGCTTCTTTCTTACAGGCGACACGGAGGAACCGGCGCCTATGCTGACCCCGAGCGAGAGCGAGGCCGCGGTCCTCGAGGCAGCGGTCTCCGAGGCCGCGTTGCCCATCAAAGAGGCCATCCGCGAGCCACCTCCTGTTGCAGCAGCTGAAGGGGGTATTTGCCTTTGTTGGCCTAATTGACTTCTTTTATCCTTTGGGAGCCGATTGGGTTTGATATAACCCGTGTTTTCTTCTGTGTGACAGGCACAGCAGAGGCAGTCGCTGGACTATTCGGGCCCCGCCTGCAACTCCCGACGACGCGTCTATATGTGAGGAGGAGGCTGAAGTCCGGCGTACCGGCCTCATCTAGCCCGAGGGAGGGTGCGCCGGCCATTGACCTCGAAGTGGAGGCCCCTTTGCCGGCAAGGGGAGAGCCTGCGGCGGTCGAGTCATCATCGGGCGAAGAGGTAGACTACAATTACTCCTCCGATGAAGCGGCACCTGACGAGGGCATTTCCGGGGCATCGGAACCGCCCGAGCCGGTCTTCAGGGTCCCCTTACTTTCTAGCTCCCCGAGCTTTATGGGGAAGACTGCTGTAAGTGTGAGCTTGCTTGGGCCGGCTCCTTCCTCTCCTTCGTGGTTACCTAATGATCTTTTCTTGTCAATTCCGGGTTTCAGGGGCTTAACTTGCCGGAGGCTGTGGAAAAGGGTACCCCAGTTGCGCCGACCGACCGTCAGGTGGGGGTCGATGTGGGCTCGGGCAAACTAGCCCTCCTATTCGAGGCTCTTCAGCAAGAGTCGGCCGCAGGGACATTAAGTGTTTCTGAAGCGGCGGACGAGCCCCTGGAGGAAGGAGAGATTGCGCCCGAAGGCCGCATCTTCACGGTGGCCGAGGTAAGCGGGGCTTTATGGCTCTTCCCACTTCTCGTCCTCGCGTAATTTATTCCCGGCGACGGGCGGCTAACCGTATTCCATGTGGATAGGTGGCGCCGACTCTGGCATCTGTTCCGGAGGTGGAGACTCTTGCCGTGCTCGTGCAGGCGGGAGGCGTCCCTCACCTACTGGTTCCACTTCCACCTCTTCCGAGGCTGCCGGCCCAGATGGAGGACCCTTTCTTGAGACAAGTATTCGCGGGGCTCCATGCACATTTGGAGGGATCCCGCACGCGAGGGAAAAGTCCGTGGGTGATGGCGTCGGGTCTGGCTTTACTCGAAGCCCCTCCTTCAGCCGAAGCAGCCGTACCGGCACCCCTGCCCATTGAGGCAGTGGCAGAAGCGAACCAAGAAGAGGCAGAGGAGGCAGGAGAACACCGAGTGATGGCGGCGACAAGTGCTTCGGCGATGAACTTGGCCATTTCCTTAGCAGTGGTTGGCCAGGAATCTTCTGTCGAGCCGCGCCGGCCAGGCGTCTTGACTCTTGCTCTTCCATCTTCTTCAGCCGCGGTGAACGCCGATTTGTGGGCGGAGGTGGACAGCACCGTGGAATTTACTCCCCCAGCCATGCCTTCGGTCAGTCACACCTCGTCAGAGGCACCAGTCCATCAAATGCTGGTAACGCTGCGGACGATGTTCTTTGTCGATCTTTCCTTATCATACCGGGAGGTACATACCATAGTGACGCAGCTGACCAGAGCATTACAAGTGCTGGGCTATCCACTGGGGGAATGGTCGCGACGAGTCTTGTTGCTATTAAAGTATATCAAACGTCGCGAGTTTCTCGAGACCTAGGCTCCCGACGCGCGCGCCGCGCTAGACGCCCAAGCGGACGAGTATTTGCAGGTCTTGGAGGCACGGCGCCATGATGAAGAGCGCCATGGGAAGGCCTTGGAGAAAGGCCAGGGCAGCGTCCGCTCCCTCAAGAGTCGGATCGAGAAGCTAGAGGGCTACCTTGCTGCGGTTAGGGTTGACCTTGCCGAGGCTGAGAAGGTGGTCGAGAGTGAGAGCGAAGCTCTCGCCGTCGCCCAAGTTGAAACGGTGTCCGCGGAAGCTGAACTCGCCCGTCTCAAGGAATTGAGGGGCCGGTTACGTGATATGACGAACTTCCCTTGCGTCGGGATCCTCCCCCTCGAGGACATCTTCAGGGGTGTCGACTGAGCATCGCCTCCCTTAGCTTTCTCCTTTTTGTAACACAGGGCTATGCCCCGAAGCATATGTAATCTGATCCTTCTTTAAATAGAACAGAACAGTTACAGTTTCACGTGTTCTTCGTGTATGCATTCATCCCAGAGGGACCTCTCTTCCCCTTTTTTCTCTCCCGTGTATATTGTTTTCTTCTTCCTCTTCCCTCCCCTCCTCTTTTTTTGCGCTGAGACACATTGGCAGGGTGTGAATCTTCGCGAGGATTTGCTTTGGGAGAACCAGGCAGGAACCCATGTCAGAGCACAGGAGAGTGCTCACCTTCCCAGGGGGAGGACGAGGGGACCACTCCACCATACCGAACGGGCGACTCCCTAGTTTCGCCGCAATATTGGAAGCGCGTGCTGGCCTCAAGCGGGGGGCCTCGGTCAGAGACCGGATTTCTCGTCGTCCAGAGGGGACGGAGAGAATAGTTTGTTTAGTCAATGACCCGGACGGGAGGTCCGAGCCAAAGGGGTACTCACCGCCCGGGGAGGACGGAGAGAAGAGTTTGTCTAGTCAATGACCCGGACGGGAGGTCCGAGCCAAAGGGGTACTCACCGCCCGGGGAGGACGGAGAGAAGAGTTTGTCTAGTCAATGACCCGGACGGGAGGTCCGAGCCAAAGGGGTACTCACCGCCCGGGGAGGACGGAGAGAAGAGTTTGTCTAGTCAATGACCCGGACGGGAGGTCCGAGCCAAAGCGGTACTCACCGCTCGGGGAGGACGGAGAGAAGAGTTTGTGTAGTCAATGACCCGGACGGGAGGTCCGAGCCAAAGGGGTACTCACTGCCCGGGGAGGACGGAGAGAAGAGTTTGTTTAGTCAATGACCCAGACGGGAGGTCCGAGCCAAAGGGGTACTCATCGCCCGGGGAGGACGGAGAGAAGAGTTTGTTTAGTCAATGACCTGGACGGGAGGTCCGAGCCAAAGGGGTACTCACCGCCCGGGGAGGACGGAGAGGAGAGTTTGTTTAGTCAATTTCTTTTAGTACTTCCGTGGCTACGGGGCGACAGCTAGAAATGGGAGGAGTTCCCCCTTTCTCGGCTTCCACTCTTCCCTTGCTCTTGTATCTTTTCCGCCTTTTTTTTACTTCTTTTTTTCTCTTCTCTTCTTTTTCTTTTCTCCTCTTTCTTTCTCTTTTTTTTTTCTCTCCTCTTTTTTTTTCTCTTTTCCTCTTCTTCTCTTCTTTTTTTTCTCTTCTCTTCTTTTTTTTTCTTTTCCTCTTCTTCTCTTCTTTTTTTCTCTTCTCTTCTTCTCTCTTTTTTTTTCTCTTTTCTCCTTTTTTTTTCTCTTCTCTTTTTTTCTCTCTTTTTTTTTCCTCTTTTTTTTCTTTTTTTTTTACCTTCCTCTTCCCCTTTTTCTCGTTTCTTTTTTTTGAAAACCATGGATAGTTGTCAAGTTGTTTGGACATCAATCACGCAAATCCGCCCAAAATAGGGCGGAGGGTCATATTATTGATTGAACGGGGGCGCCGGAGCGTGGTACAGTCTCAGGTGCCTTCCATTAAGAGGTGGGAACTGAACTTCCCCGCGATGGTTGACGATTACATAGGCCCCACCTTCGTAGACTTTTTGGACTACGTAGGGTCCGAGCCAGTTCTCATTCAGCTTACCCTTAGGGTTGGCAGCCATGAGGTCTCTTCTCTTGACCATGACGAGGTCACCCTTTTTGAATTCGCGTTCCTTGACAAGCTTGTCAAAGGCGCGTGCAATCTGGGCCTGGTAGATCTGAATGTTCTGTTGGGCCTGGAGCCGCTTTCCTTCTAGACTGGAGAGTTCATCAAGCCTTCGTTCAACGTTGGTTTGCCCTTCAAGGACAAGGCCATGCTGAATGGCAACCCTGAGGGACGGTATCTCCAGTTCAACGGGGACGATCGCCTCCAAGCCATATACGAGAGAAAAGGGCGAGCAGCCTGTTGGAGTCTTGTATACAGTTCGGTACGCCCAAAGCGCCTCGTACATTTTTTCTTCCCAGTCCCTTTTGTTAGAGCTGACCGTCTTGGCCAGGAGAGTGCAGAGTGTCTTATTAAAAGCTTCGGCCAGCCCATTAGCCTGTGGGTTGTAAGGAGTCGATGTCCTCCAATCAATTTTATATTTTTCTGCCAGCCGGTAGACCTTCTGGTTGCGGAAGTGGCTGCCGTTGTCTGACACAACTCGGTCGGGCGTGCCAAACCGGAATATGATATTACGGCGGACAAACCTGATCACGATCTCTCCGGTGACCTCCCGTAAGGCGACAGCCTCTGCCCAGCGGGAGAAGTAGTCGGTTGCCGCCAAAATGTACTTGCAGCCTGTGGAAGATGCAGGTAAGGGACCCACGACGTCCGTTCCCCACTGGGCGAACGGCCAACTGGGCGCGGTTGGGTGTAACTGCACGGGGGGCTTTCTGGGTATAGTGGCATGCTCCTGACATTTCTGACACGACTTAGCATATTTGCAGCAGTCGTCGAACATTACAGGCCAATAATAGCCAAGCTTCTTTATTTCAATCTTCATTTTCGGCCCGGCCTGGTGTGCGCCAGCTGTCCCGGCGTGGACCTCCTTCATGACCCTCCAGGCTTCTTCAATGGATAAGCATCGGAGGAGTAATTTCTGCTTGGCATCGGCCACCATTCGGAATAGTATTCCATTTCGGAGCTCATAAGAGTCCTTAATTCTGATCAGCATGATCTTCTCTTCTCTCTGCTTAGACAGCTGCTGGTACTTGAACCACTGCATCAGGGGGTCTCTCCAGTCGGGTAGGCCGACGGCTTCTGCTGTGGTGACTTCCAGCTCTTCTTCTTCTGGTTCCTCTTCTATCATGCTGGGCATCTGGCGCTGGTTTATTACTTGGATACTGAGAGATCCATCTGGAGGCACTGCCAGTGAGCTCGCCAGTTTTGCCAGGGCGTCAGCTTGTGCATTCTCCCCTCTGGCGACATGGCCTATCTCAAGGAGGTAGAACCGCTCCATGAGTCTCTTCGCCTTAGTGTGATAAGGGAGCAACTCAGGTTTTCGGACATCAAACTGTCCCTGGACATGCTTGACGACCAGCAGCGAGTCGCCGAATACTTGGAGCATTTTGATCTCCACTTGGAGGGCCACCTGAAGGCCGATGATCAGAGCTTCATACTCTGCTTCATTATTTGTGCAGGGCTTGGTAATGCAGCAGGAAGTGTGCATCACTTCTCCGTCTGGCGATTTGAGGACGATGCCGGCTCCGGCCCGTACCTTGGCGTGTCCGGACGGGGTCGCTTCTGTTCTCGAAGCCCCGTCAAAGTATAGTTGCCAGATAGCTTGTTGGACATGATCCACCTCCAGTGTCTCATCTTCGGGCAGCTCGGTGGCCAACGGGGAACCTTCGGGCACGGGGTGTGCTGCGAAGAAATCTGCGACGGCTTGTCCCTTAACGGCCTTCTGCGGCACGTAGGTGATATCAAACTCCATGAGCAGCACGGCACACTTGCCAAGGCGCCCCTTCGGGACAGGCTGGAGGAGGATGTGCTTGATAGGGTCAGCTCTGGATATTAGACTTACTTCATGGGACAGCATGTAATGCCTCATCTTCTTGACTGCGAAGACCAAAGCAAGGCAGACTTTCTCTATCGGAGTGTACTTGGCCTCCGCTCCCACCAATCTCCGGCTGAGGTAGTAGAGCGCCTGCTCCTTTCCCTCATCATTATTCTGGGCAAGCATTGCCCCCAGTGAATATTCGGTAGCTGCTATGTAGAGAACAAGCGGTCTGCCTTTGACAGGTGCCCCCAGGACTGGCGGGGTCTTCAGGTATCTTTTAGCTGGTCGAACGCGCGTTGGCATTCGCGACCCCAGCTGAAGGGTGCATTCTTCATCATCAGTCTGTGAAAGGGTTGGCAACGCCCCGATAGGTTGGAGATAA
>JAHNEJ010002858.1:0-26174 GCA_022559845.1 Amorphophallus konjac
AAAACCCAAGTGACGCTAAGCCACTGGACTCTGGGCAGTCCTCTAGACGCACTACAGCCAACGGTCCTTGAGTCAGAAGACTCGGGGTCAAGACCGTCGCACGCAACAGCACAAGGCCGTCAATCTAATCCAATCTCTAGGTCTAAAACCACGGTAGTACGAATACCGAGGCATCTCACGAGCCGCCGAGACTATTCCCTCGGAAGGGAACCAAGAAGCCTTCCAGCCCTAGGCAGGGCAACTGGACTCACAGTCCAAGGCCACACACACGGCCCACGTGGAAAGCACAGAAGCATGATTCCCAAGGTAGCGCCCAAGCCGCCACGCCGATAACTGGACTCACAGTCCAAGGCCAAACACATGGCCCACTCGGGAATCATCTTCCAGAAAACTCACGGTCATGCGAGGGAGACCCCGCCGCTCACCTACCGACACACGGTGACTCAGTCTAGCGTAACACGAAAGCCCAACGCGCGAGAAGTCACCCGGACTCTCAAACCCACGGGCACGCTAAATGAGGTAACACGGTCCCCCCCCCCCCCGACACCCTCAAAACACGGGCACAGAATCCCACGGGTGTCTGGGACACTCACGAGACCGCAGGTCGACCACTAGGTCCCAACCGGGTCGACCGGGGATCCACACATCACGGAACAAGGCGGAGAACACAAAAACTCACCTCGGCACGACACAGAGCCTGACGTCTAGCCTTGGGCCGTCACAGTATGTAACGGTCCTAGCCCCGACCGTCACAGCCCTCTAACGGCTCAACACAGAGGCGTTACGCGCAAGAAGCAAAAACTGGCTGTGACGCGCCCACCCTGGGGCGTCACAGCCCTCTAACGGACCAGCCTGGCGTGTTAGAAGATGATTGTGATGCACACCCCTCGGGGCGTCACAACCCCTAACGGCCCTACCCAGGCCGTTACAGAGCTCTGACGGCCTGTCGCGGGACCGTCAGGCTCACGAACACCAACGCTCAAAACACAGAGAGCGTAACGCACCTGCCCAGGCGCGTTACAGCGCTCTGACGGCATATCGTGGGACCGCCAGGCCCACGATTGCCAACACACCAAGCGAAGGGAGCGTAACGCACCTGCCCAGGCGCGTTACAGCTCCCTGACGGCCTGTCGTGGGACCGTCAGGCCCACGAACGGCACACTCTAAACACGGGAGTGTAACGCACACCTGCCCAGGCGCGTTACACACTGTGACGGTCACTGGAATGACCGTCACACCCTCCCGAGAACGCTACGGCGGGAAACGACCCAAAACTCCGATCCACGCCCCGATCACCCCCCGGGTGATGGGGAAACAAAGGGGAATCCATCCCCAAGCCCCTAGGCATGCATCTAAACCCCTGGATCAGCCAAAAATGCCGTAAAATGAGAGATCCGGCTCACACCCCAAAAACACGTATTTTCCCCAAAACGCCTCGTTTAGCCCGCTCGGCTCACCACGGCCTACGAAACTCACGGGAAAGGAAGTGCACGAGCTGGGGGTCCATCTCCCTACCTCCACCGAAGAAACGATGCGGCGTGGACGCCGATCCACGAAGAAAACGCCGTTGAAGCCTCGCCGTTTCACGAACCCACGGCCGAGCTTCCACGCGCCTCCACCGCCTCGATCCTCACCCATCCTCGCCCGTGCCTCGCCCGCGCCGTCCCCACCTCGCCCATGCTCCTCCCCGTCGGCTGCCGGAGAGAGAGGGAGAGAGGAGAGAGCGTGAGAAGAGAGAGGGAGAGAAATGAGAAATGAGAGGGGAGAGAGAGAGAAAGGTTATATATAGGAAAATCCCAAAATTCCGGAAAAATACCAAAAAATAGAAAATCATATTTCCGCGATCCTCGGAACGCACCGATCGCAACGGTACCACACTCACCTAGGTGAACGGCCCGGTTCACCCGCAACGAGGTTCCGAAGGAATTTACCGAAATACACACAGGGAATCAGAAAGCACATGCGGAAAAAGCCGCGGAACGCTTCCGGGCCTCCGAGACAACTCCAGATCGCGTCGATCCGATCACGAAAGATGCCCGAAATAAAATTTCGGACACAACGGAGTCGGACACTCCAAAACACCAGATCCGAGACCCACGAACAAGGATCCGAAAAATGTGGGGCATTACATCCCCCTTCTCCTCCTCAAGTCAATCCTCTTCATGCTTTTATGATGGAATAAGATTGGAAGGAGAGGAGAGATAATGGCATCAACAACCTATGAGAGCAAGATGAGCCGGTAATTTTCAATGACCAAGTGGATGCCGTCCGCCCTCCACCGCCTATATATTCCACGCATTCATGTGGCCCTCCGCCTCCGCTTACACATAATCCTCCATAAAATCCTCCACCTCATATTCCTTTAGCACCCATCATTACGCCTTCACCACGGCGTCCACTTGAGTTTAATGTTGATAAAGAATTGGAAGTTTTTATGAAGAGTTAGAGACGGCACAAGACGTTGAAGTTCTTCAAGAGAAACCCACTCTGAGTTTCCTTCGTTTCCCACTCCCTCCATTACCCGATGAACCCCCTGCTCAGGACGATGCCACCATCCCCAACCCCATTTACCAAACCAATTGGTGTTACGATGATGGGTCGATACTTCAATCACCCACGCCGACGCATCATAATCTTTCCACTACCTTTCAAACCTCTCGCCCCATCAAAATTCGACGTTTCCTACGCACCAAACCTCCCTCTTCCACACCTCCAATCACCACATCATTAACCTTTGCTAAGCCATCCGAGTATACCTCCACACCATCGGCCTCCACCAAACCTTTTCATGAACCAATTAACCCTTCAAGCCCGCCACCTAAGGCCTCCACTATCCTTATAACCCCAAAGCTGATTACGTTGAACCTCATTTTGTCTATCCCCCATCAAACCCTTCACCCAAGCCCGTGGCTAATCCTGAGTAGGATTCACCTATTCTTGCACTCGAGCCAATCATGTTCGCTTCCGAGCAAGGGGAGAAGCCCGACGTGCTCGAACCCCCGCTTCCACTTACACACTTCCTTCAACACATCTCCATTAACCTCTACCATCCACTAAGCCCCCCTCTGCCTCGTCTTTCATCCACTCCCTCGGAGGTGGGTGTATTTCTACGAGTATTTGTGCCAAGGACCTATTCAAGAGCCGCTGGCAAGAAGGGATTTTGCCACTGGCTATGATAGTTCAAAGTTCAAGATTTATTTCCAATGAATGTCGATCCCGTGTTCTTGTGCCAGGCATTTTTGACACGTCTCCAACGATGCTCACCATGAAAAAGTCTAATAAGTTGATGCCATATCGGCCAATGCCATTATCAAAATCACTTTGCTCATTGGTCGCTATTCTTTCAAGGCTCTCATTACCCCTTATTTTGTCGTTATACAAATTCCTATCCTAAGAAGGGTTCTCCTCATGCATTTCTAAAACACATTCCACTTCCAATGAGATCACTCGCGCATTATTCTGAAGGCCGTTTTGGCCCGGCACTTATTTGCCATGGAGGGACGGGCATTCTCTTATTGAAGGGTGTTCGCTAATCCATTCACCCTTTTGTTCTATTCCGTTCACCCTACCACGTACCAACTCCTCCTTATGGGCCACTCAATGGGTTAAGAAGAAGGATCTCGTCCTCTCTTCCATATGTTCCTTACATCTTATGCTTTCATGCATCTATCACATTCATTGCATACTCATGCATTTGCATTTACCTTTCTTTCCGGTTTCCCAAACCCGCATCTTCCCCGCACCTTCCGGAACCTCGGATCTCTCCTTTTAGGGCATCGCACCCTCCTTCTCCGTCTCTACCTCTAGTACCTCCGGATCTCCTTTTAGGGCACTCGCCCTCCTTCTCGTCTTCTACCTCCAGTACCTCCGGATCTCCTTTCAGGGATCACGTCCCTCCTCATTTTCTACCTCGGAGCCGCCGGATCTTCTAGCTCTTCACCAAGGGCATACAGTTCCTATTCATTCTCCCGATTTTTGGAATTTCCGGACCTGCCTCTCTTCCTAGGGCATCACGTCCCTACTCATTCTCCCCGATTTCCAGAACCTCCGGAGTTATCTCTTTCCTTATGGCATCGCGCCCTCCTTCAATTTTCCTCCTCCGGAACCTCCTGATTCTCACTGATCCTCCTTGGGCAAACGCGGCCCATGGTGTCTTCCTCCTCCGGAACCTTCAGATTTTCCCCATTCTATTTCTCTTAATTCACCTCCATCTCTGGAATTTTCAAATTCTTCACTCTTCATCGAGCATCGCGCCCCTCCATATCATACCCCTCCGGACCCTCCGGATTCTCCTCTCTTCCTTGGGCATTGTGCCCCCTTCCCCTCTTTTCTCTCCGGAACCTTCGGAATCACTTTATCTCCTTCTTCCGATTTGTCTTCTTACTCCTCCAGGGCACCACGTCCTTGGTTCTCTTCTTCCTCCTAACTTATCTTTTCCCATACTTCCACCTGGGACATCGCATCCTCAGCACTTTCCTCCTCCGGAACCTCCGAATTCTCCTTCCCATCATGATTCTCCCTTCATCGCCTCCGGACCCTCCGGATCCGCCACTTTCCATTTATCAATTCCTCCTTTTAATTCCTTCTGATCCCGAGTCTGACCCGACTTCTTCCACATCCACTAGTTTGGGCATCTGCCCGTTCTCACACTGCTTTCGAGGCTTTAGTCCTCATTCCTCCCCTTGATTTCCCTTTCAGTCTGTAGACCTTCTATGTGATCAGGGTATCTGCACCTTAGTGAGGGAGCTCTAACCCTCACCTCTTTTTCTTTCTCCTTATTCGTCTGAGTCTGGTCTAGACACCGCTCCTTCTTATTAAGCCACTTTCCAATCTTTGTTATCCTTTCTTATCTGCTAAAAGAGGACAACAAATCCCATCATCACCTCCGACAGCTGTTGCTTCTACAAGATCGCAAGGTAATATGTTTGCGTAAGTATGCATTCTTACGGCATTTTCATCACCTTATTCACGCACGATTATCAAAAAAATGAAGTGCTTCTTAACATGATTAAGAATGGTTGTCTTATACCTTTATCTTAAATTTTTGTTTAATTAATTCAATGTCAAACAAGAGTCTTTAGGCTTGCTATGTAGCATTTTGGTTATAAAAACCCCGTGCTGGGAGTTCGACATTTCTCTCCCCGCTCATTAAGGGCAACCCTTAGCTGGGCATCGCACACAGTTCACGACGTTTTTAGCCGTCTCCCTTGATAAAACACCGTCTATGCTTGGGCCATGCTCGAGGGCACGAGGTCTTTTTCTCTTCTTAACTCCGCTGAAATATGAGGATAGAGATATTCTGGGCAAAACAACCAACCTAAACACACCCCGACAAGAAGAAGTCACAAATATGGCAGTCTATTATGACCTTATTCTCAAAATATTAAGCTCAATTACAATATCTCTCAAGTCCAAAGGACACCCAAAAAAAAGAAACAAAATGAATCATGAAAAAATGTGAAAAAAAGAAGAAAAATCAATGAATTTGGCATGGCAAGAGGGCAGTACAGTTTCCCCGTGGGACGTCATGAGCCTAGTAGTATGCGTGCCTATAAGAGATTTAAGGTTCGATGATATGACACAAAGTTCCGGCGTATGTCACGCCCCGACGCGGAATATCGGGACGTACAGTTAGAAACTAGCTAGAAAGCAAGTAAATATTCTAAACTAAACAATTACACAAATGCTAAGGAAAGATACAACTCTATTGATCAAGATGATTCCAATTTATTACAATAACCAACGCTGCTAATACACGATCAAACATGACTTTCAATCTAAATTCTAATGCAACAACTGACTCCAAAAGTAACAAGTGCTAACACAACTCTAAGGAAATAACTAGAGGTAAACAACCATGTCAACTCGACATCTACTACAAGTACACTCAAAAGATATCACTCTTGCCCTTCCCCATCGGTATACGCATCGTCACCTGAAACGCCTGGAAAGGGGGGAAACAACAACTATGAGCTGACGCTCAGTAGGAAATAACAGACAGGTATAAGTGATTAACAGTTTAATTACATTTTCAAAATGTCATGCTACAAAGGATAATGCAATAAAAGAATAATGATGATATAATGAAACAACGTAGTAACAAGATCTTACAAGGTCAAGAAATATAATTGATAATGATTAACAAGAATAACAAACACAAGAATTTACAACAGGAGATATAACAAGAGATAGTAGTAAAGAATTGGCCAACAAGCAGTAATATCAATCCAATCATGATCAAGTAACAAGAGATTTTTGTCATAGACGCAACACGCAAGCAAGTACTCGGTGCAATGCCCCACCTTGTCATTAACATCCCATGGGCTCACTAACTTTCGGGCGCTCTCCCCAGGACCAGACCGGGCCCCTATGATGCGATGGCATTGATTTACTGGGCCCAACGTCCCATCCGTCTAGACATTCAGTCAATTTTAATGGCCAATCAATCAGAGGAATTTCTGTCAAGAGTATGAGATTTAAGGACTAACATGTCCTTGGATTCAAAACAAAAACTCGGTTTATACGGTCACCTCGGTGCCGTATTACAAGAACTGGACCAAACTCGGTCCACGGGGTCAAGAAAGAACGGCCGACAGTATACCGTTCAGGTGTGTAAGCAATCCATTCTGCTGGAGTAATCATGACTAAAACAGCAACTTAACAATCAACTTAATCCTATTTACCAAGTTAACATATCAAAGATTATCCATTATCATTTGCATTAAGACAATTGCCAAGAAGCTGATTCAAGATGATAAGGCAAAGAACAACTCCCACAGGAGTGAAATAGAATGCATTAACAGAGATTTAGTTACACCATTAACCACTAATTATGTGGGTTTCTATTTAACCTTGTATGCATTGAAATGAAGATGATAAACGGTGTGTTTTTACACTAAGTTTGCATGTATGGACCAATGTTAATTGAAACTAAAAAGGGTACATGAATAGGTCATTAGTTCCTCAAAAATGTAGTTTTCAATGTGATTAGGTTGAATGGATTGATTCCCCAATGATCCGGATTGATCCCCGGTCAAAAACATCATTAATGGGGTCATACAGGGCATGGGTCGACCCATTGGGTCGACCCCTGGCATTCCAGGAGCCTTCCTGGGTGTGGGTCGACCCATTGGGTCGACCCCTCAAAAAAAAACTTCATGGGTCGACCCATTGGGTCGACCCCTTCATTGGGCTGCATGGGTCGACCCCATGGGTCGACCCCTACACTTCCAGAAGCGACAGGTGATTCCGTAAACCATGAAAACTCAATGATTTGGGGTCTAAATGAGTTGGGATTTTAACCAAATGCTCTAGGGTTCTTAATATACATACTAAGGTCATAAAACAAGAGATTGAAACAAGAAATTTGCTGAAAACTCAATCGAATCACAACCTATTTATGATGAATACATGAAGAACCTAGTTCTTGACATGCGTCTACTAAAACGTAGATTTCTCTCAATATACACAACGAAATTTGGGGCTTTTTATATCAAAAGAAAGCTAACTTAATGATGAATCCAACCATATACTATAAGCTATATGTGGATCAAGTTATCTAATCCAAAAATAGCCCGAAAATCAAGCTTCTACTTGAAGAACATAATATAAATCAAATTCTAGACATGCTCTTACTAAAAATCGAAATTCTCCAAGTATGCTCAATGAAATTTGGGGCTTCCTACGTTAAATGAAAGCTAACAACATGCTTATTACATCATATAAGTTAATTAGAGTTTGGCTGTTAGATCCTACCTCAAATCGAAGAGAGAACTTAGCCCTAGAATGAAGAATGAACTTGAAGAACAACTGGACAGCACCTCACTAATCCCACGATAACTCACTCCACACCTAATAAAAATTGGGGCTTTTGCCACCAATGGAAAGAGCTCGATGAGAGGAACAATTTCATATATTCATGATCGAATTTTGGTTGAGAATTCCTACCTCAATTGAAGAAACAAAGAAGGAAGAAGGAAGCCGACGGCCCGCCGACACACCTCCACAAATCGAGCTAGATCTTCCTAAATCTGAAACTTCAGCGAACCCCACAGCAACCAAATGAAAGTAGACTCGTAGAGCTTCATTTCTATAGGTCATGGATATTCTGGAGCCTTCGGAGTTGGGAGTATTCGACGCTGCAAGTTACGTGTTAAAAACGGCGCCGAAATCCTTGACTTGACCAAAACTATGTCGGCAGCATGTTTTAGGGCTAGGTTTATCTCAAATTGATTGAGGAGAAATGTTCCTCTATGTAATACCTTTCATTTTTCTCTAGAATCACCTCATTTGGTTGAGAAATGAGCTCGAATTTGATGTTCTAAGATTGGGTGAATGGTGAACACGAATTTCGGGTTAGGTGGGTTGTAAGTCAGGTTTAACCCACTGATTAGGCCTAGATAATGATTTTATTAGGCTTAGTCCAAGAAGACAAAAGTGTTAGTCGATGCATCTATTATTTAATTACTATTTTTATGAATTTTTATATGGTAGACAAAATTTCCACTTCTACTATTCCGTAAATAGTTAAATATTAAGTTCGGAAGACTAAGTTCACTAATTCGGCATAATAAATGATTTTCTTAGGCTTAATTGTAGAAGACAAAGTTGCTAAACAAAATTAATTCTACAAGATGTGATTTTTGGGGATTTTTAGAAAATAGTTGAAAAATGACTTATTCTATTAATTAATTAATTAATCTAATTAATTTGGATAATTCTCATTAATTCAAATAAATTCAAATAAATTCTAAATAATTACAAATAACTTTCTAAATAAATTTCTAAAGAATTTGGGTATTACACCCTCCCCTACTTAAAGGAATTTGGTCCTCCAAATTCACTGCACTAAAACTGAGAGTAGGGAAAAAGATCGCTCACCTAGAATAAATCGGGATACCGCTTCCGCATAGTCTCTTCAGACTCCCACGTAGCTTCTTCTGTCCCACGCCGACTCCACTGAATCTTGACCATCGGTATCGAACGATTCCGGAGTTGCTGCTGCTTCCGGTCCAGAATCTTTATCGGTCTTTCCTCGTAGGTCAGATCCTTCTTCAGTTCAAAATCCACTTGCTGGATAACATGAGTGGGGTCGTACACATACTTCCGCAACATAGAAATATGGAAGACGTTGTGCACGCCAGACAACTGAGGCGGTAAAGCCAGTCTGTATGCCACCTCTCCCACTCTATCTAGAACCTCGAATGGACCAATATATCTCGGACTCAGCTTGCCATGAATGCCAAATCTTCGAATCCCTCTCGAAGGAGAGACTTTCAGAAACACATGCTCGCCAACTTGAAATTCTAATGCTCTTCTCCTTGTGTCGACATAACTCTTCTGTCTTGATTGAGCTACTTGTAACCGGTCTCGGATAATACGGATGTTCTGTGATGATTCCAAAATAAGATCCGGTCCAAGCCATTACTTCTCACCTATCTCATCCCAACACAACGGGGAACGATAACTTCTGCCATACAATGCTTCAAAAGGAGCCATCTGTATGCTGGATTGGTAACTGTTGTTGTAGGCGAATTCGATCAATGCCAGATGATCACTCCAACTGCCTCCAAAATCGATCATGTATGCTCGCAACATATCTTCCACTATCTGGTTGGTTCTCTCTGTCTGCCCATCTGTCTATGGATGGAATGCCGTGCTGAAATTCAGACGAGTACCCAAAGACTCTTGCAGTCCTTTCCAGAAATGAGAAGTAAATCTAGGGTCTCGATCAGATACTATATTCACTGGAATACCATGCAATCTCACCACTTCCTTCATATACAAAGCTGCAAGAACATCAACTGTCCATTTAGATTTAATGGACAAGAAATGGGCTGACTTTGTCAGTCTGTCTACGATCACCCAAATTGCATCAAATCCACCACGAGTCCTAGGCAGACCCATAATGAAATCCATGCCAATGCTCTCCCACTTCCATTGGGGTATGTCGAGTGGTTTCAATTTCCCTGCCGGCCTGAAATGCTCGGCCTTAACTTGTTGACACACCAGGCATCTACTCACGAAGTCAGCAACTTCTCTCTTCATATTTGGCCACCAAAAGGACCTCTTCAAATCTCTGTACATTTAGTGCCTCCGGGATGAATGGTGTATCTGGATCTATGAGCTTCCTCAAGAATCTTGTTCTTTATTCTAGCTTCATCAGGTACGCAAGTTCTGCCCTTAAATAATAATCTACCATCATCAGCCAACCTGAAATCAGGTCTGCTGCTCAAGCTCCCTTGATCTCTACCAACTCGGGATCATCATCTTGCAAGGACTTGATTTCCATCAATAATTCGGGCTTAAGTTGAATCTGTGCAATCATAACCCGATCATTGTCAACATTCAGATCCAGGCTAGCCAGTTGTTCCAATAGCTTCCACTCCTGTAACATGAGACTTGATAATTTAGCCACATGCTTCCTACTTAACGCATCTGCCACAACATTGCCTTTGCCAGGATGATACTCGATCGAGAAGTCGAAGTCTTTCAAGTACTCCAACCATCTTCTCTGCCTCATGTTGAGTTCCTTCTGAGAGAATAAATATTTCAGACTCTTATGATCTGAAAACACTGTGAATGTTTCTCCATACAAGTAGTGCCTCCATATCTTCAGGGCAAACACGACTGCAGCTAGTTCCAAGTCAGTGAACAGGATAATTCTCTTCATGCTTCCTCAACTGCCTAGAAGAATAGGCAATCACCTTCCCATTCTGCATAAGCACACAGCCCAAGCCAATACCTGAAGCATCAGTATAAACAAAAAATCCTCCTTCACCCGAAGGTAAAGCCAATACAGGTGCAGTAGTCAAACACTCCTTTAAAGTCTGAAAGCTTCGCTGACAATCATCTGACCAATCAAACTTGTTCTCCTTGCGGGTTAATCTGGTAAGAGGTACTGCAATCTTGGAGAAATCTTGAATGAATCTGTGATAATAGCCTGCCAGGCCTAAGAAGCTTCTAATTTCAGTCACACTAGTAGGCTGATCCCAATTCTTCACTGCCTCAACCTTCGAAGGATCAACAGAAATACCTTCTTTGGTGATGATATGTCCTAGAAAGGACACTTCTTGCAGCCAGAATTCACACTTACTGAACTTGGCATATAATTGATGATCTCTAACAGTTGCAATGCCATCCTCAGATGCTCATCATGTTCTACTTCACTCTTGGAATAGATCAAGATGTCATCAATAAATACCACGACCCATTGATCAAGGTAGGGCCGAAATACATCAGTTCATCAACTGCATGAAAGCTGCCGGTGCATTCGTTAGACCAAAAGGCATAACGACAAATTCAAAATGACCATACCTGCTGCGGAAAGCTGTTTTATAGATATCCTCTTCCTTAATCCGCAACTGATGATATCCAGATCGAAGATCGATCTTAGAGAAATACTGAGCTCCCGCTATCTGGTCAAATAGCTCGTCAATCCTCGGCAATGGATATTTGTTCTTGACAGTCTGCTGGTTCAATTGCCGATAATCGATGCACAACCTCATCGAACCATCTTTCTTCCTGACAAATAACACAGGGGCTCCCCACGGAGAAGTGCTAGGACGAATAAAGCCCTTCTCAAGCAATTCCATCAGCTGCTGCTTCAATTCCCTCAGTTCCGCAGGAGACATTCGATAAGGAGCCTTGGAAATAGGAGATGTGCCAGAATAAGATCAATAGAAAAGATAACTTCCCGCTCAGGCGGAAGTCCTGGTAGTTCCTCTGGAAAGACATCAGGAAATTCTCGGACAATAGAAATGTCCTTAATCTCAATCTGCTGCTCAGGAGTCGTACAGACGAAGGCTAGAAAAGCCTCACATCCTCGCCTCATCAGCTTATCAGCTCGAAGAGCCGAATAAGCGGTACGGAGTTATGGTGCTTAACTCCTACAAAAGAAAGTCCAGGGTGTCTAGTAAAAGACACGGAGCTAGAACTGCAGTGAACGTTAACCTCATATCTAGCCAACCAATCTGCTCCTAGGATTACATCATAATCCTTCATGTCCATGCAAACTAAATCAGCTGGAAAGTTCTGCTCACCAATCATAACCTTACTAGAAGGATAGAATACTGGATTGCCGATCTAGTACCAATAGGGGTTGATATCTCTAACGGAGAATTCATCAAAACAGGTTCCACAGCTAAAGACTTAGCAAATCTCGAGAAATAAATGAATGTGTTGGCACCAGTATCAAAAAGAACAAATGCTGGCTTGTCGAGTATAATGAGAGTACCTTCGACGAGTCCACCGTCCTCGGCGGTTCCTGCTTCATCAGCATGCAAAGCTTGGAGCTTGCCTTGTGGTTTCTTGAAGACTTGCGGTTTTGCCGGGGTAGCTTGCTCAGACATACGAGGGCAATCAGAGATACGGTGCTCCTTGCTTCTACATCGGAGGCATGCGCCTAGCTTGCGCCAGCAATCCTCCACCCTGTGACCAGGATTATTACAAAACTTGCAAACGCCCATGTATGGAATGATAGGGCCAGGCTTCTCGTCTTCGTGCCTCGGCATCTTGCCTTTCCACGATCCGGACCCGCTCCACGAACCAGGTCCACTAACAGGCCTCTTCTTGGTATACCCGGGTTTGACACTCCCGGAACCCGTAGGTAATTCTTTCTTGGTGCCTTTGCCACGGATCTCTCTGTCATTTCAAGAGTATCCTCCAGAACTTGTGCTTTCCTTACCATCTCGGAATACGTGGAAATCTCCATCGGTGCCAATTGGTTGATATAATGAAGCTTCAATCCATTGAGAAAGCGCTTCGCCTTCATTTTCTCGGTGGAAATGAGATGAGTAGCATAACGAGAAAGTCGTGCAAATTGAGCCTCATACTCTGCCACGGACAAACCTCGTTGTTTCAAGGCCGCGAACTCTGCCGCTTTCTTCTCTTGCACTCTATCAGAAAAATACTTGCTGTTAAAGAATTCCTCGAACTCTTCCCACGTAACCTGCCGGTCACCGAGAGTTGCCTTGATAGAATCCCACCAAGTACGTGCATCACGTTCCAGTTGAATGTCGGACAAAGGACACGCTCCTGGTTGGTGCATTGCATAACTTCAAAGATCCTCCCCATCTCATCTAGCCAGTGCTCGGCTTGGTCGGGGTCGGTCGAACCCTCAAACCTTGGCGGATTCATCCCACGGAAGTTCCGGTATAGATCACCGGTGCCATGCTGTGCAGCTCATGCCTGAGCCACCTGCTGAAGGGCCTGAGTAAGGCCTTGAACCGTACGCTGCAAGTTCCTCCATTCAGCGCGATCAGCTGCCATCTACACGAGAAATAGATTACTTAGGTTCAATAAGATAGATAATAACACAATTAAGAACGAACTTAACCCAAGTTCTACCCAATCTCACCAGGTAGGTCCTAGACTTTAACAAGGTTAGGGGTCTAATGCACCTAGACATGACCAAAACTCGGTACCTGGCGGAGATAATCGATCCGAAGACCACTCGCGCAAGTGTGCGACCTTCCCGATAGGCGTAGCCTAACGTTCGGACAACACCTTTTGATATACCGGGTTATTGGGATGCAATGCAAGAAAACCTAAACTTAGGGAAACCTAGGAATGTGAAACCTAAGCTCTGATACCAACTAAACTGTCACGCCCCGACGTGGAATATCGGGACGTACAGTTAGAAACTAGCTAGAAAGTAAGTAAATATTCTAAACTAAACAATTACACAAATGCTAAGGAAAGATACAACTCTATTGATCAAGATGATTCCAATTTATTACAATAACCAACGCTGCTAATACACGATCAAACATGACTTTCAATCTAAATTCTAATGCAACAACTGACTCCAAAAGTAACAAGTGCTAACACAACTCTAAGGAAATAACTAGAGGTAAACAACCATGTCAACTCGACATCTACTACAAGTACACTCAAAAGATATCACTCTTGCCCTTCCCCATCGGTATACGCATCGTCACCTGAAACGCCTGGAAAGGGGGGAAACAACAACTATGAGCTGACGCTCAGTAGGAAATAACAGACAGGTATAAGTGATTAACAGTTTAATTACATTTTCAAAATGTCATGCTACAAAGGATAATGCAATAAAAGAATAATGATGATATAATGAAACAACGTAGTAACAAGATCTTACAAGGTCAAGAAATATAATTGATAATGATTAACAAGAATAACAAACACAAGAATTTACAATAGGAGATATAACAAGAGATAGTAGTAAAGAATTGGCCAACAAGCAGTAATATCAATCCAATCATGATCAAGTAACAAGAGATTTTTGTCATAGACGCAACACGCAAGCAAGTACTCGGTGCAATACCCCACCTTGTCATTAACATCCCATGGGCTCACTAACTTTCGGGCGCTCTCCCCAGGACCAGACCGGGCCCCTATGATGCGATGGCATTGATTTACTGGGCCCAATGTCCCATCCGTCTAGACATTCAGTCAATTTTAATGGCCAATCAATCAGAGGAATTTCTGTCAAGAGTATGAGATTTAAGGACTAACATGTCCTTGGATTCAAAACAAAAACTCGGTTTATACGGTCACCTCGGTGCCGTATTACAAGAACTGGACCAAACTCGGTCCACGGGGTCAAGAAATAACGGCCGACAGTATACCGTTCAGGTGTGTAAGCAATCCATTCTGCTGGAGTAATCATGACTAAAACAGCAACTTAACAATCAACTTAATCCTAATTACCAAGTTAACATGTCAAAGATTATCCATTATCATTTGCATTAAGACAATTGCCAAGAAGCTGATTCAAGATGATAAGGCAAAGAACAACTCCCACAGGAGTGAAATAGAATGCATTAACAGAGATTTAGTTACACCATTAACCACTAATTATGTGGGTTTCTATTTAACCTTGTATGCATTGAAATGAAGATGATAAACGGTGTGTTTTTACACTAAGTTTGCATGTATGGACCAATGTTAATTGAAACTAAAAAGGGTACATGAATAGGTCATTAGTTCCTCAAAAATGTAGTTTTCAATGTGATTAGGTTGAATGGATTGATTCCCCAATGATCCGGATTGATCCCCGGGTCAAAATCAACTTAACCGGGTCATACAGGGCATGGGTCGACCCATTGGGTCGACCCCTTGCATTCCAGGGAGCCTTCCTGGGTGTGGGTCGACCCCATTGGGTCGACCCCAGAAGCTTCAGGGGTCGACCATGCAAGACAGCAATCTGCTGCTTGCAGGGTGGTATGGGTCGACCCATTGGGTCGACCCTCGGGTTTCCAGCCGGCGAACTGGGCTTCAAAACTCCAAGATTTGGGGTCTAAAGGGTTGGGATCTTAACCAAATGCTCTAGGTTCTTAATATACATACTAAGGTCATAAAACAAGAGATTTGAAATATGAAATTTGCCTGAAAACTCAATCGAATCACAACCTATCTATGTTGAACACATGAAGAACCTAGTTCTTGACATGCGTCTACTAAAACGTAGATTTCTCTCAATATACACAACGAAATTTGGGGCTTTTTATATCAAAAGAAAGCTAACTTAATGCTGATTCAACCATATACTATAAGCTATATGTGGATCAAGTTATCTAATCCAAAAATAGCCCGAAAATCAAGCTTCTACTTGAAGAACATAATATAAATCAAATTCTAGACATGCTCTTACTAAAAATCGAAATTCTCCAAGTATGCTCAATGAAATTTGGGGCTTCCTACGTTAAATGAAAGCTAACAACATGCTTATTACATCATATAAGTTAATTAGAGTTTGGCTGTTAGATCCTACCTCAAATCGAAGAGAGAACTTAGCCCTAGAATGAAGAATGAACTTGAAGAACAACTGGACAGCACCTCACTAATCCCACGATAACTCACTCCACACCTAATAAAAATTGGGGCTTTTGCCACCAATGGAAAGAGCTCGATGAGAGGAACAATTTCATATATTCATGATCAAATTTTGGTTGAGAATTCCTACCTCAATTGAAGAAACAAAGAAGTAAGAAGGAAGCCGACGGCCCGCCGAGACACCTCCACAAATCGAGCTAGATCTTCCTAGATCTGAAACTTCAGCGAACCCCACAGAACCAAATGAAAGTAGACTCGTAGAGCTTCATTTCTATAGGTCATGGATCTTCTGGAGCCTTCGGAGTTGGGAGTATTCGACGCTGCAATTTACGTGTTAAAAACGGCGCCGAAATCCTTGACTTGACCAAAACTATGTCGGCAGCACGTTTTAGAGCTAGGTTTACCTCAAATTGATTGAGGGGAAATGTTGCTCTATGTAATACCTTTCATTTGCCTCTAGAATCACCTCATTTGGTTGAGAAATGAGCTCGAATTTGATGTTCTAAGATTGGGTGAATAGTGAACACGAATTTCGGGTTAGGTGGGTTGTAAGTCAGGTTTAACCCACTGATTAGGCCTAGATAATGATTTTATTAGGCTTAGTCCAAGAAGACAAAAGTGTTAGTCGATGTATCTATTATTTAATTATTATTTTTATGAATTTTTATATGGTAGAAAAAATTTCCACTTCTACTATTCCGTAAATAGTTAAATATTAAGTTCGGAAGACTAAGTTCACTAATTCGGCATAATAAATGATTTTATTAGGCTTAATTGTAGAAGACAAAGTTGCTAAACAAAATTAATTCTACAAGATGTGATTTTTGGGGGTTTTTAGAAAATAGTTGAAAAATAACTTATTCTATTAATTAATTAATTAATCTAATTAATTTGGATAATTCTCATTAATTCAAATAAATTCAAATAATTTCCAAATAATTACAAATAACTTTCTAAATAAATTTCTAAAGAATTTGGGGTATTACAGCGTAACAGTCTGAATCTCTAGGGGTTGTGCTATGGACGGAAGTCAAAACCCGATATCTTCTTAAACTATATCAAGCTTATCCCAATTATTCTTCTCTTCTCCCTCTAAGATCGAGTATTTCTCGGGTATGGCCTTTGTAGGGGCACCATTAGCCAAGGGTAGCCGGTTATAGGGCGCCGCCTTTTATGCACTCCTTGCTTCAGGCAGTTTTTAGTGAAAGGGGGAACGAGGACCCCTAGCCAATGGTTTAAAAACACCTTTTGATGTTGCATCAGTAAGTCTAAACCAAAATCCATAAAAAGGTGAATATTTCCAAAATCCAAACAAAAATTTAAATATCTTCCAAAAAATCTATAAAAATTGAATATTTTCAAAACCCATAAAAAATGTACATATTTCAAAAAAAAATTTATCTTCTGGTGGTGTTGTTTTTACAGGGACAACCTTTTGCAAGGGCAAAGGACATGGGATGAGTCCTCTCTCCTCCTACTATTCATCAATCTTTTGATCCTTCCCTATGTTCTCAACATTAACATGATTTGCCGCGCTGAGCATCACTCGATCATTCATCTCCAAATCTTTCTAAATAACTCTTGCTAACTTCACTGGATCACTCCTGCAGTTCTGGACATTACTTGATCTTGATCATTCAACTCCAAATCTTATGACATGCCAAGATGGCATCCTCATACCAACAAATGAACAATGATGCCTTACATGCTTCAACGCTATTTCTATTATACTTCACATATGCTCGATGCTTCTATCCATGTTGAAAACGATGTTATTCATGATTCGATGCTATACATGCTATGTCTTCAATAATTGAGTGAATGCTATGCTTTGATATTTGCTATGATTTGAACGCTTTATTGCTTATTCATTGCTTGTTATCCTTTATATCTTGGCTAATGAATTTTTGAGCGCAGGAAGAAGCTCTCTTGGTCCCACCGTCCAGACATCATCATCCCAGTCCCACAGTACTCGCACTGCATATCTCAGTTCCCCTCATGCTTATTGCTATCATCATCTCCCTATATACATTCTTACTATATACTATTACCCTGTTAGATTATATCAAGGACCTTGTGACTTTGGTAAATCTGGAATTTGAGTTCCCCTTCATCAAAAATAATGATGATTCCAGAGGAATCTTAGTCGCACGGATAGGCCGTTGAGCCATCCAAGACTGGGGACGATGGTTCTCTTTTGTGAATTGATGAGCGGATAAACGGGCTTCGGCTTAGTATCAGCTCACAAATCGGTTTCTTGACTCAGTCTGGGCAGCTTAACAATATTATCCTTGATTATCTTATATTTTCATTTGTTTTAATTTTTCCTTTAAACCCAAGCATGCATTCATGTAGGACTTTGAATTACTTTGAAAAATCATTCTAATAACTCATTTTGAGAGTCAATTGATCATTAATTCCAAGATAGAGATATTCCACGCCGAATTGTGTCCTCAGTTCGCCTTAGTTGCCGTTTTGGGCTATTTCCTTGAAAACTCCTTTGTTTAGATTTCTATCCTCTTATTTCAATCCTTTTCCTTTGATCCACCTTGGCTGCAGCACGTCCACATTGGCTGGTAATCGCTCCCAATGGTGAAACCTACAGGTTTGTGACCTAGGGTACTTCCACCGCACTGAAGTTGATCGCTCTTTTATCTCCTTCGTGCCCGCGTGCACACTCCTTTATCCAAACAATTGTTGCTTTCATCGAATCTCCTCAAGATTGTTTCATCTCGAGCTTTTGATTCAATTCCTATCTAGTGATATCGATTGCGTGTCTCATCACACCTTGGCATCTGCTTTTCAGTTCGCTCCTACTTCATTCCATTCCACTTCACTCTATATTCTATTCCATTCCACTCCGTGTCGCTCCCTTGCAAATCAGACGCCAAGGCGGGACAGTTGTAGACACGCCAAAATTGATATCATTTTGAGCATATCTCCTATCGCATTACGATACCCCATTTGACCCTCAAATTGACTTATTTGAGTGATTTTCCCTCATTTTTTTGAATCTTCAGCTTTCCCTAACTTTCCTACATGTTTTCTTATTTTTTTTAGATTTGTTTGAGATTTTTTCCATTATTTTCTGGGCCTTTTTCTAATTAATGGCAGTGACCCGGTCGCCATTTCGATGGGCGCCCAGCCAGTGGGTGCCCATTCTTGGAAATGGCACCCATCACCTGGGCGCCCTTTCCAATTTGCGACCAGGTGAGGGGCGTCCATTCCCTACAAATTGATTTTTGTCCGTTTTTCGAAATCTATGAATTAGTGACACTCTGGAAAGTCATCAATTCTTTAAATAGCGACCGTTCGGAAGGTCGCCAATTCCTTTCTTCATATTTTGAGACGAAATCGGATTATTTTTTATTCCACGACTGTCTGGAAGGTCGCCATTTGATGAATGGGCGCCCGTGTGGAAAGTTACCAATTTTCTTGTCATATTTTGAGCTTTTAACTCCGTCCGAAACTCATATTAATTTCTAATTAGCGACCACCTCATGGTCGCCAATTCTTTTCAAATTTTGAAAAGTCCTAATCTGTCTTGAAATATCTTGGAATTGACGACGCTTCCGTCTGCCGTCCTTTTAAATAGTGATCGTCTATGTGGTCGCCAATTCTTGCAGAATTTCAAACTCCGGCAGAACCTCCTTGTTTCCCCATTTTGAGCTTCCTTTTTACTTGGGAAAGGATCCTAAAGGTTTCTAAGGTTGAAGGGACACATGGCCATGACATATCTTCTTCTAAATCTAACTTAAACATGTTTTCCTAGTTTCCCTTGGATTAAATTCTGAATTTCTGCCCTATAAATAGGACCCCTCTCTCCCTTGTGTTGAAGGCTGCTCAACTAATCTAAGGGGAGGTGCTGCTGATTTGAAGGCTCAAGGAGGAGGTTCCATGTGTCAAAAAGCTACATCCTTTTGGAGCTTCTTCCTCCATTGAAGATCTTGAAGCCATCTTGGGAGAAAATCAATAAGCTTTATGTTTCTCTTTCTCTTATTTTACTATCATAAGCATTGCATGCATCATCTTCTTCATCTCCTTTTCTTATTTTTATCATGTCAATATTGAGATCTCCATATTGTGCACTCTAGCACATCTCCCTTAGTGCAACACTTGCACACTCCTTTTCATCATACATCATCTTTTACCCACCCTTTGCATAGGGGTTTAAGGGCCAACACCCAACAAGGTGTGTTCTTTTATCATGCTTCATTGTTTATTTCTATTATGAATTTGATGCTACACACCTTGATTCTAATCATTCTTTTATTTGTGTTTATCTTATTTTACAAGGGTAATCTCTAAAGAAGAACTCTCTTCATCGGTCGGCCGATAGGAAGAGAAGGTGACATTCACAATCTCCCCCGCGCTTTAAAAGGTATTATTCGCGATCCCTCCTTTATTTAATTGTTATATCTCATTGAGGGTAACCCTCTGGCGATCACACTCCATTTAGCATCCCGCATGCTCCCTATTTTCTTCTTCTATTCCCCCTTTTTTCTATCTTATTATCCATATTTTCTTTTAGTGGCTTATTTCCATAATCCACAGTGGGCACGACATCTGATGAGTATCATATTTCGCAACATAATTTGCATCACATATGTCATCTTTGGGCATTAAAAAAGTTATGCAATTTAGATAATTAACATCATTCTCACAAATAAATTGAGTGTACGTGAAATTATCTTAGTTTAGAAGCCATAATGACTATGTGAGATATGAACTTGTATAAGGATAAATTGCATAATCTATTTTTAACATTTACAAAGAGTTTTAACTATTGCAGGAATGGGCGACCAGATGCCAGACGCTAATTAATGAGCGACATTTTTGGAAAGGTGCCATTCCAAGAAACAGCGGCGTGACGCTTGACGCCAATTCCTGACATGTTTTGTACAAGAAAAGAATCAGCGGCCAGATCAATGTCGCCAATTAATTGAGCGCCTTTGTAGGAGGGCACCAATTCAAAGAATTTGCGAAAAAGAAAATGGTTGGAAAAAGGAAAAGTGAAACAGTGTCAGTCTGAAGAGACGCCAATTCCATTTTATGAAAAAGAACGAAAAAGGCACAATAAGAAAATAAAGAATTGGCGACCGTGCTGGAAGACGCCGTTCAAGAATGAGCGACCACTGCAGTGGACGCCAAATTCAGTTTGAACTCGAAACGGAACGGCCAAATCTATTTGAAGTTATTTTGCCATGAAAGGAGTTATTTTCTCAGATTTGGAGCTATCTTCCCATGTTTTAGCTCTAGAAGGACTCTTTAGATGAAGGAAAGTCAGATTACAGCATCAACCTCCAAGGATTTGATCGATTGGAAGCCTTTGCACTCTATAAAAGTCGCCCTAGAGCGACCGTGGCAGGGATCTTGGCCTTTTTCCTTAATTTTCATTCTTCCTTTCGATTTACTATCTTCAACAAACTTCTTCGTTTTTAAAAGCTCTTTAATTTCTTCTTCTTCACCTTTAATTAGTTCTCTCTAGTTTTCAAGCTATTTCTAATTTTTCAAAGCTCTACCCTTTACGTTTTTTTACCGTTCATCCGCGTTTTTTACTGTTCTTCTCAAATTTTCTCCCTTTTCTGATCATTTTCTATTTCTACTCTCTTCATAAAAGTTCTTTATTTTTCCTAGATCTAGAATTTCTTCTTCTTCCTCTTCCTCTAATTCCTCTTCGTTTTTCATAAATTACTTGGACTGCGTGTTACGAAACGTCGAATGGTGTCCAAGGAAATGATAAGCATGGTTAAAATTAAATACGCAGAAAATAAAGCCAATGCAAGGAACATCTGCCGTTGATAATTGAAAAAATAGTTACACGTCGCTTAATTGTGTAAACTTCCACCGGTAACTCTTACCATACATCACACGGAAGAATTGGATCGGGTACCACTGTAAGGAAGGACAGAATTTTCGACAGATAAAATTTATCAAAAATTTATAAAAAATCTAAATTATTTTAATTTTTAATAAAAACATTAACTTTAATTAAATATCTAAAGTTGACTCGTACCCAACGACCTCCTAGTCTTACATGTGCTTCAATCAGTCTGCTCGTTCGCATTAGTTTTCAATTTGCAGAAGAGAATTACCTATTCTGATGGGTGAAAATTATTTTTTTTTGAGATTTTTACATGAAAATTATTTTTAAAAGTAAATAGTAAATTTCGTATATGCCGTCTTTACATATAAATTATTAAAAGTACTCCATTCGATCTTGTTGGGAGACCATAGAATAATATAATAATGAAATAACAGAGATCTAAATATGAGGACGTACCTCCCAATGGGAGTAGAAATAAACTTTTACCGCAGAGATAATAAGATGGCTACCAGAGTCGTCTTCCTCGTATCACGCTCAAAATCTTAAGACCTGAGTGATGATCCTCCGTGATCCAATATCAACGTAATATCTCCATTACACACCCTGAGAAGCAAGAAGGGGGAGTTAGAAGAATAAAAATACGTCAACCATCGTCACCGAATCAAGCCGTCACGTTCACACATCATACACTCACACCGTTTACTGTTACCTCAATTATTCATGTAGAGGGAGAGGTGAACAAATTAAAAAATCAATCAGCACTCTTCTACCACAATGGTCATCCTATATAGTGCTCCACTGGAAATCTGGGCAGTTTAAAAAGAGAAGAGGTGGCGGCTTTTCTGTGAGGTTAAAGGACGGAGAGAGAGGGGTCAAAGGACGGAGAGAGCGGGCCAAGATGCGGGCTTCCGTTGGCGCCCGCATGCACTGCCTCACACTTGCCCAGTTAGGGCTAGCAGTGCATGTCCTTCCTTTTTACGGCAAGCGATCTCAACGGTTATATAGGAAATAGAGCATGCGACCTCTGCGAGATTTATCAAGTAACCAACAAATGTTCTGTGAAGTCATCACCTCACTAACGGATCACTCAATTAATCTCTGTATGTATCTCAGGCACTTAGTATCCACCTGATTCGACACTCCAGATCTCTCATAACAGACAGTGCCAAACCCCAAATGCTAAGCGCTTATGACTCTATTACCACTTAGATAATAGGGCCTCCCGAGATATGAGCAACGAAGCATGGTGAGATAAAGAGATGTATTTCCTATGCCGCTTATGTCAATATAATTTATCTTGACCGCTTTCCTAGACATATTTTGTTGGACGATATCAACCATCACCCTAAATAACATGCTAAAGTAGTGACATCAAGCGTCTTTTTCAGGACACATCGCTGCAGGTCATTATGGGTACATTAGGAATCCCACAAATGTGATTCATGAGCTCATCATAAAATATGAAATCGGAGAAAGACTCAACTTGCGGGTAGAAAATAGGTGTCTATACTGGGGTGGTCTCCGCTTTCTTGTGAGGTCGTTGTGTGGCACAGTGGGTTGTTCTAAGCCCGAGGTCAGGGTCGGATTGTTGTGAAAACCCCCAATATTATGACGCCTACCAAGTGTTCAGGATTAGTCCCACCTCTGGTTGGATGTTGTGTGGCACGGCTAGCGATCCCCGGGGCTCGAGTTTGACTCGATGGCCAAGGCCGTCAACATTGGGCCGCTTGTGGGAGGTGTTTTGGGAGTGGCTCATGACCTCTTTGTCACGTGTCGTGCGATACAGTGTATTGTTGTGAATCTCTGGGTTGGCCCGGTGACTAAGATGTTGGCGGCACGATGTCGCTTGCCGAGTGGTCGAGGGTGGTCCCCGCTTTCTTTTGAGATTGTCGTGTGGCACAGCGAGTCATTCTGGGTCTGAGGTCGGTCCCGGTTGTTGTGAATGTTGCCAATATTATTGCGCTCACAAGGTGTTCGGGATTGGTCTCACTCCTTTAATTCTCTATTATTTCAATAAAATAATCGGGTACAACAGAGGTGCATGTAAGTGATAAGGAATTTGTCTATTTCCTTTTACGTAAGATTGTGCTCCTTAGAATATTTCACGTTCATACTTTGGAAGCAAAAATTATGAAGTGAGTGACTTTAATGATTAGATAATTATTTTCTCATCTTATGATTATACGTGTCTTTGTTAAATTACTTCAGAGAAAGAGAGAGACACATTTGTCTTACTGCTTCGTATAAGCGTCACATTGTGTATTTTATGGTTAATGAATCAAGAGGTAATATAGATGGACCGTTTTTGTATATTGACACTAAGGGTTAATATACTGGTAAAGAAGAGAGACGAAATATAACATTTCCATACATTAAGTGTAGATACACCTTTGTTTCTATCATTTTCTGGTAAGGCGGTGTATCATATTTGTTCTGCCTTCTTTAGGAAACAAATAGTGTTACGTCTTATCTAAGATTTTGTCGTTTTGTGCTAAGAAATCAGACACGTTTGACACGTTTCTTATCAAGATTTTTGTCATTATCTAACAAGGTGAAATATTAGACATGTATCACCTTCAAAGAGTGTCCTACCTTGTCGAGGAATTTGTCGTTTACGGCTAATGTAGAGTTATTAGACACGTTTCGCCCTAAGACAAATGCTTCACTTTATATCTTAGTTTTGCCGTTATGCATGAGACAAAATGACAATTATTATTTCACCTTGCGAGTGATTGTCATTTTCTTTGTGAGCAAAATAAATTCATCTTATCGAGATGCTGAGGTGAACGCTCTTAATGAGGTGAATACATCACCTTTTAAGTTTACTTATTCGAATGCTTGTCTTCTAGAGTTTTGTCGTTTTGTGTTAAGGCAAAGCACTTTTAGCTAAGGTAAATATATCCCATTTTCATCGAGTTAAGGTCAATGCTTCACCTTCCAGAGACCTAAGGTGAATGCTTCGTCTTTCATAATTTGACTGATAAAGTGGAAGTTTCGGTTAAGGCGAATACTTTAGCCTTCTATCTGTTGAGGTGAATGCTACGTCTTATCTGGGCTTATTTGACTTTTTATGTTGAGGTGAATAGCTTCATTATTAAGGTGTCAAGTTAAATGCTCTGTCTTACATGATTTTTTTGTCGTTTAGTAATAAGGCGGATGCTTTTGGCTAAGGCGAATACTTCGTATTTCCATTCTGCTTAGGCGAGTGTTTTGCCCTGTTAGGGTGCAAAAATGGATGCTATGACTTACATAAGTTTTTGTCGTTTTGTGATGAGTCAGATACTTTTGGCTAAGGCGAATATTTCACGAAGATGAATACTTCACCCTTTCATAGTTTAAACCTTTTAAAAGAGTTAAGATGAATACTTCGCCTTCACCTTTTTATTGAAACTTCTCACTTAGGTGATATTAAGTAGTTATTATCCTTATTTGTAGAGAACTATATTTAAGTTAAATCTATAATAAATTGGGGATAATTGATCATTTATTTTGTCATAAAACTAAAATAACATATTTATGATAAAACTATTTTCCAATAGGGGAGTGTTCGCCGGAGGGGGGAAGGGGGCCGGTCCACAAGTAAGGAGGGAGAGCAAGGGGGGTCCGACAGAGGGAGAGAGAGGGGCTGGTCTGCGAATAGGGAGGGGGTAGGGAGAGGTCTCTCTCTCTCTCCTAACATTTTCATGACATTCGATCGAGTATTCACCTCCTCATGACGATCGGAGCAAAGATAAGATCCCAAACATTCGAGATATTTTGAAAGATATTTTCGATAATAAATTTAAATGGGATATATTATTTGATTTACGAAGATATATATGTAAACAATACTACTTTCTACACCACCGTACCCCTAGGTGTAACTTCTTTCTTTTGTAAAAACAAAGTATTGCCATGTGTCATCTAAGCTACAGACCGTCGACGATCAATCGATTAAAAAATAAATGAAAAATTGAAGACGTGACTCAAATGTGACCCAAGCTGACACTGAATTTTGAAAAAAAAATATTAACACAGGCAGCCAATGGCGGTGTAACACGTATCTCCCTTACAAATGTGACCCCACAGAGACCCCAACGTCTGTGAACCGCATATTCGTTGAGAGGACCCGAAAAGATTAGCTGGTTCGATGGTGGTCAAACTTTAGAAGGCTTTTCATCAGGCAGGCGAGTCAGCAATGTCAAGAGAAATGCTCTCTCTCTCTACTCTCTCCATACACACGTACGCACGCATACGCACACGCACACGCACACCCACACGCGCGCATGCACAATCCGTGTTCATGTTTCTAAATCGAGCCAACTTGCACAAAAAGATGTGCATTAAAACCACCGCTAGTTAGGGCACCCAATAACTTTTGAAGGCGACAACCAGCAATAACCATAGATGACAATTTACAGTTCAATAAAGCGAAGCGAAAATTACAGAAGCTGAGTTACCGGCGAGCAATTAACGATCTTCACAACAAGCATGAACCCCTGACACCAAGTAACCATGTACCAACAGTGAAAAAGCAACTACTTAAACATCGAAT
>JAHNEJ010000382.1:0-33644 GCA_022559845.1 Amorphophallus konjac
ATGACATCCTTTGTCTTTTGTGCCTGCTACTAATGGTAAGTCCTTCTTGCATGAAAAAATGAAGGTTAACTTAAACAGTCATCAACAAAGATTTTCAGGTTTGAAGAAAGGAAATTTAGGAAGAAACAGAATTTTTTGTTACTATTGTGGTCGTGTTGGGCACGTTATGTCGTATTGTTGTACATTGAGTCAAGATCATGAGTTTTATGTTCGCAAGTCTAGAAATGCTTTCATGAATAAAAAAACTCACAAGCAAGGACCCAACTCAGTTTGGGTACCAAATTTTGTTCTTTGAGTTTATGTCTTGTTGTAGGGATGCCTCAAAGCCGAGGATTCACACTAGTTTCTAGATAGCGGATGTTCGAGGCACATGACCGGAAACAAGAAGGTATTTATTGAGCGTAAAGAAAAAGAAGGAGGGTTTGTTGCTTTCGGCAGAAACGACAAAGGTAAGATCGTGGGTATTGGAAAGGTAAGTGTAAATAACTCCAATACCATCGACAATGTTTTCTTAGTAGATGCTCTCAATCATAATCTTCTGAGTATCAGTCAACTATGTGATAGGGGACATAAAGTAACTTTTGAATCATCATATTGCACAATTGTAGATAGTCTTACAAATGAAATAAAATTTGTAGGACTTAGGAAGAATAATGTATATACAATTGATTTGAATGAGTTCCTTGCAAACACGTGTGTTAATTTGTTGCAAATGATGCCGACAGTTTTTGGGTGTGGCATCGTAGATTAGGCCATGCTAGTAGTAGTGTTATTTCTAATCTGTGCAAAAATAATCTTGTCATAGGGCTTCCCAAAATGAAGTTAGATGTAAATAAAATTTGTGAAGCTTGTGCTAAAGGAAAACAAACACGATCATCTTTCAAATCTAAAAACATCATCTCTACCACTCGCCTCTTAGAGCTTCTGCACTTTGATCTTTTTGGTCCAACTCGGACTCACAGTTTTGGGGGTAAGTGTTATGGCTTTGTTATAGTTGATGATTTCTCTCGCTTTACATGGGTTCTATTTCTAAGCAGGAAATCTGATGTTTTGCAAAAATTTCAAGTTTTTTGCAAAAGGGTTCAGAATGAGAAGGGTTACATCATTACCCGATTACAAAGCGATCATGGACGTGAATTTGATAACACCAACTTTGATGAATTTTGCAGGAATGAAGGATACACTCACAATTTTTCTACACCAAGGATGCCGAAGCAAAATGGCGTAGTTAAAAGGAAGAACCGTACACTAATTGATATGGCAAGAACTATGCTGAGTGAGCGGAGCCTTCCTCGTTATTTTTGGGCTGAAGCGGTAAATACGGCCTACCACATCATAAACCGCGCAATGGTAAGACCTTTTGTAAATAAAACTCCTTATGAACTCTACAAAGGTAAGAAACCGAACATCTAATACTTTAAAACCTTTGGGAGTATTTGCTACATTCTAAATAATGGTAAGGATGATCTAGAGAAATTCGATGCAAAGAGTGATGTTGGAATTTTCTTGGCTACTCTAATAATTCTAGAGCTTTTCGTGTTTTTAACAAAAGAACCATGGTGATTGAAGAGAGCCCACATGTGATAGTTGATGAAGGTGTTTCCAAGAATTCCACTACAACTAATGAAGAATCAGATTTTTTGCAGGACAATAGTCAAGGGGACACAAAACAAGAAAAACAACAAGATCCATCCACCTTGGAACAAAAAATGATGGTAAGAATGAAGCTTAAGAAAAGAGTACAGAACAAATGAAAGATGTACCTCAAATTCATCCAGATTTGCCTCCCTCGTGGAAGTACCATAAGGACCATCCAGCAGAAAATATTCTGGGTAAGGTAAATGAAGGTATAAAAACTCGCTCATCTTTGAAACTCATGCTAGTTTTGAATGCCTTTGCACATACATCTCAAGTAGAACCCAAAAGTGTTGATGATGCATTAAAAGACGACTTCTGGGTGATGGCAATGCACGAGGAACTACACCAATTCCAACGGAATGAGGTGTGGAAACTAGTGCCCCGTCCTAATAACCACAACGTGATCAGAACGAAATGGGTATTCCGAAACAAATTGAATGATCAAGGTGTGGTTGTTAGGAACAAGGCCCGACTCGTGGCCAAGGGATATTGCCAAGAGCTCGGAATCGATTTTGATGAATCATTCGCACCGGTTGCTCGCCTTGAAGCCGTGCGCATCATATTATCATTTGCATGCTCTAAAAAATTCAAACTGTATCAAATGGATGTAAAGAGCACATTTCTAAACGGCTTTATCAAGGAAGAGGTGTTTGTTGAGCAACCTCCGGGGTTTGAGGACATGAAAAACCCGGATCATGTGTTCAAGCTAGATAAAGCTTTGTATGGCCTAAAACAAGCCCCACGGGCTTGGTATGACCGTCTAAGCTCTTTCTTGATTGAACATGGTTTCAAAAGGGGTTCAGTAGATCAAACTTTATTTTCCAAACATGCTGAAAATGATTTGCTTCTTGTTCAAGTCTATGTCGATGATATCATTTTTGGATCAACTAATGAATTTTTGTGCAAGGAATTTTCTGAGCTAGATGCAGCAGAATTTGAAATGAGTTTGATGGGCGAACTAAATTACTTCTTGGGGCTGCAAATTCAACAACGGAAGGATGGAATTTTCATAAACCAAAAGAAATACTTGTTGGAGCTCTTGAAGAAGTACGAGTTTGAGGGTGCGAAGCCATATGACACACCAATGTCCACCGGTATGAAACTGGAGAAGGATTGCAAAGGTAAACAGGTTGAGCCAAAATTGTACAGAGGTATGATAGGCTCTCTCTTATACTTGACAGCAAGTAGGCCTGATATACATTTTGCAGTCTGTCTTTGTGCTAGATATCAATCCAGTCCTCGTGAATCTCATTTAGGTGCCGTGAAAAGAATTTTCTATTATCTTGACGGTACTGTTGATTTAGGACTGTGGTTTCCACGTGGTTGTGATTTTAAGCTTGTGGCATTTACTGATGCCGACTATGATGGGTGTCTTATTGATCGTAAAAGCAGGAGCGGCACATGCCAGTTTCTCGGAGGTTGCCTAGTCTTTGGGCCTCTAAGAAACAAAATTTCGTGGCATTGTCGACTGCCGAAGCTGAGTACATGGCTGCCGGTAGTTATGGTGCACAGGTTCTTTGGATCAAACACCAGCTAGTCGATTTTGATGTGTTTCTGAAGTGTGTTCCCATCATGTGTGACAATAAGAGTGCTGTTCATTTATCAAAGAGTTCAACTCATCATTATAGATCTAAGCATATAGACATCCGACACCATTTTTTAAGAGATCATGTAAATAAAGGAGATTTTGCATTGAATTTTATTGATTCTAATAATTAGCTAGCGAACATCTTCACTAAACCTCTCAGCAAAGAGCATTTCACCTCCCTCAGAAGAGAATTAGGTATATGCAGAGTAGAAAGCACTTAAATAGACTTGCATTTCTGCATTCTGTTCAATCCTTGTGTCACTCATCCTATCCTACTTTCATAATTTCATGTGTCTATATATCACTGCATTTTACCCATTGCATTGAGCCTTCATAACAAATCTTCTCTTCCATGCATCTCATAAAGTACAACTATGAGTCCAATCACTGTCCACATAATACTTCTTATGCATATGCATAGTTGTGTGCCACACTTTTAACAATGAAACTATCATTGCTATTATCGCCTGAATTTGTCTTGCATGATATAACTATTTTTTGGCATAATCCTCGTGTTGAATTTTGAGGGCCTGTTTAGTTCATTTGACTGAAATAAGGTGCAACTTCAATTTAGGATGATGGCTTGACTAATTCCTTTTTTAGATAATGTTGAAAGGTCTTGAAAAAATTTTCTAGATCTCGCTGAAGCATTACTCACTAGGACCCATATTTTTTATTGCACCAAAACCATCAATTCTAATGGTCCAGTGAGTAGCCTGTATCATCTCCCTAAGCCATGCATTTTGTTTTGTTAATCATACTCTGGGATGCCCAAGGGACAACCCACCACAGGCAAGGGTCGACCCATTCGTTATTGGCCTTCTTAGCCGCATTCCACTTATAGCCAGTCAAACCCCCTTGAACCATCTTTTGACAGTGGCTATTTTTTTGGGCATCTCCTACCAACCCAGTCGCAACCCTTGTTCACCACAGGCCTCTCGTCCTTGCCCCTCCCGCACACCCTAGGTCCGACGGACATCAACGCGGCTACCGCCGCCCCCTTTTTTACGGGCATCAAGTTCACTGCATTCAGCTTCCCACACAGGTGGAAGAGAACCTCTAACTAGTGGAGGGAAGCCCCTTCCTCACCAGCTGCAAACCTACTTCTCAAGGAGAGACAAGCAATTTCCAGCGGCTCAAGTCTTTAGCTCTTCAAATGGCTTCGCGGATCAAATCCATGGCCAAGCGTCCCAGACGTCAGATATCTAGAAAGGCCTCATCGTCCACAGCTGAACCACTCTCTTCTGGCACCGAAGATGAAGATCCTCCCAGCCGTTCCTATTAAGACAGGAAAGAAATTAGAGGGGCGGACAAAGAAGATACATGATGAGGTATTAAAAGGCTCCATGTCTACTCCTATCTTTCCTCATACTATAATGCGACCCAGAGCAGTGGACTTCAATGATGTTACTCACTTGGTCCCTGAGCTAGTTGATCTGTTTAACACTCAAGAGAATTGGATTCTGTTCATGTTTGAGCATCGGAAGGTTTATCCCTTACTAGTTCTGCAGTTTTATCAAAACATGGTGATTAAGAACAACGAAGTCTATACTGTTGCCAACAGCAAATCCTTTAAGATATATCTAGGATTTTTCAGTCGTGTGTTTGAAATTCCAAGTGATCAAGCTACAACTTTAGCAAACACAGAGTTTAATGAAGTCGAAGTTTACAAAATCATGATGGGCTTTGATGTTTTAGTTATTTTGATGGATCAGATATTCCAAATCAATCAATGCAAATGTCTTTCCCCCTGCTCAAAGAATATTGCACCATCTCCTCACGACTATTATTTATCCCAGAGAAGGCAGTAGAAATAAAGTCAATAGAATTCATAAGTTTCTATTCTATTGCATTTACAATGGTCTTGTAGTAGATCTTCCAAGTCTCATGTTGGATCTGATGTTACTCTGTCATAGAGAAAAATGATGTAGTCTTCCATATGATGCACAATTAACATTAGTAAATATATGCATCTTAAATTGGATGGAGAATTGTGGGAAGAATTGTTAGACAGAGATGTCTATACTGCCCTAAGTCTTTGCCATCATATGGGTTACCAGAAGGATGCAAATGGGAATCTTGTTCAAATTCTAAAAAAGAACAGAGGAAAAGAAATGCAGACAGATGAAGATAGTGATAATGATGAAGAAGAAGCTCCTGCTGCTATAGATGCTTCTCAGCCAACTTTACATACCACTCCCAGCTCCTCTCGGGCCAATCAAATGAGTTATGGACAAGAGCTTTCTGGATCTCGTCTCGATCGAATTGAACAAAAGGTGGACTGGCTGACTGAGGAAGTAGGTGGACTGAAGCTGCATCACGAGTTGTTCCTGCACCAATTTGACACCATGTCCAAGACTCTTGATGCCCAAAACCAAATGCTCCAGCGCATCAGGGATTTTGTTTCTGGACCAACTGACAAGTCTAGCTAGGCATGTGTCTTCCTTCATCTCTAACTTTGAAGCTGCCCATTTTGCTTATAACTTCCTAGACATCTTTTTTGATCCACTATATTATGTATTTAAATGTCTGACTGCCTGCTTGGGTGCCCCATGTTCGTGTCCTTCTCCTTGGTCATGTTGTTACTCTCTACATCCTTATTTCTAACCATGTTCCTTGATCATGCTCAGTCTACTATGTGTAACCTTGCTCTGCAAATCTCCTTTTTTACTCATGACAAAGGGGGAGAAGCGAATGCAATTTGCTAGTAGAACTATGTGGACATGTCATGCTATGCTATTTTCTTTAATCTTGGTTGATGTGTCATGTTTTGTTTTTTTTTGGAACCTTGAATGAAGCTGGATGATTTGTCACTTTTTTGGTCTTTTGAAATTTGATTGAAGCGGGGCTTGAATTAATGGTCAGATGGGTTGATGTATGGGCATATGGTTGCATCAGTGGGAATGTTCATTCATTGCTCGACATCTTGATTTTTTTATAGTGCTCAAATTACATTAGGATTTTGTCATCATCAAAAAGGGGGAGATTGTTGTGCCCCATGTTGATTTTGATGATGACAAAATACTATGCTAATGAATAATGCATTTGGAATTCATGGTTTCTTCATTTGTGTCATTGAGTCTATTGAGTTACTCTGGTTAAGAAACATCATGTTGTCATCTGAGCATTTGAGTAGCCTCACTCTATCTTTATGTTACTTGCACCAAAAAAACATGATGACTTCTTTATGTCAACCACAATTCTTCTTTCCGTGTGAGGCTTGGTGATCTGCAGGCATGTATGGCAAGAAACTCAAAATTCACCAAAGGAAGTGACTTAATGTGAAGTGGAGGTAATGTTGGTGTGGTCTTCACAAAAGGTGAGAAAAATGGTTAACCAATGCCAAAACCTGGTAAGTATTTCATATCAGAAATCCTTGGCTTCAATCTATTCAAAACTCCTTTGAATTGATTGAGCTCCCTTGAGGTTTTTCTGACCAAGATGCAATGGGTCAACCCCCTTGCGTGATGGGTCGACCCTTGTCATCACTGGGGTCTGTCTTGGCCTGCTGGGATAGATGGGACGACCCATCTGGCAGATGGGTCGACCTCTGAAACTTCAGACATTCTGTTTGCCCCCTATGCAGAAGATGGGACGACCCATCTGGCAGATGGGTCGACCCTTGTAACTCACTGATTCTGGAAACAGAATATGTTTGAGACAAGGGACGACCCACCTGCTAGATGGGTCGACCCATTTTATGTCTGCCCAATTTCCTCCAAATTTTGAGTTAAGTTTTCTCCTAAATAATTAAGTGCTAACTCTTACCTATTAAACACTTGATTAACATGGGTTTAACCTATGGGGAGGTGTCTAGCTTCATTAAACTCCTTTGATTGAAGCTTAACATGCTAACCCCTATTTTATGACTCTAAATGTAGGTTTGCTACCTTCGACGATGGAGATGCCAAGTCAGCTCTGGACGGCCAACGATTGATGAGAATAATCAGATTTCTGTCCAAGTCAGAGCATCTACGTCAGACTCTTAAATAGCCGTTGATTAGGGCGTCCGCTTGTTACACAAAAAATAGAAGAGAGGGCCGTACGAGCTGAACGACGAGAGTTTGAGCGAACACAGCGGTTGAACGTGTTGAAGAGAGAAAGCTTCATCCCAGGCGGAAGAAATCAAGCTCCACAACTGCGTTGATCCTTCATCCAAGTTTAGATGGCATCCACACTGCCAAGTTTTTCATCTGGGTGCAAACATCATCACCTCTATCCATCTTCAGTTGAGAGATTCATTAGCCGCTCGTGAAAACACTCCAAGCCAACCGATACAGTAGAAAGGGGGAGCTTATTCCTTATTTGTCTTGATCATCTCTAGTGGATTATTGTATATCTGAACTTGCTCTTAGTATATCATCAAGACACTCGTGTGTGTGGGTTCGGAGATTTAATCTTTGTGTGTTTGAACAGTTAGACGCCTGAGCGTCTGTGTGTGGTTGGAGGTCTAAGACCTCGTGTGTGTGTGGTCGCTACTTTTACGCAGCATATTTTCTCTTAGTGGAATCCTCTCGCGCTGAGAGGGTTGGACGTAGGATCGCACTTGGGTGCATCCGATCCACCTAAAAATTATTGTGTCCTGTGGTTTGCTATTTGTGCGATTGCTTGTGAAGCTCATGTGATGTGTTGTGCTCTCTATAGATCATCGCTCTCTAACTTTGTCATCGTCTGCATATGAGTGTTTATCTTGGCGGGTCTTAAGTAAGCTTGTCTATATCTCTTTCTATCTGCTCAGCCTTAGATCTGTTTTCACATCATAGTTAATTATAATTCTTGTCGCTAGACCATTCAATTTTATTTTTTCGGCAACCAGTTCACCCCCTCTTGATTGCCAATTCAGCGGGACAGCAATGTAGTAGGGGGAGAGGGACAGAACCCAGACCTAGTCTATTGACGTTGGATAGGCTGGGCTTGAGCTCCTCCTACAACACAACGCTCTCCTCCAAGCTATAAGAACGTGAGATAGATAAAAAGAAAAAAGAAACCGCATGCGATCGTGGGGAGATTTGGGATCAGAATATGCCAAGATACATGACATTCAAGTACTGAAAGCATTCATTCCATTTACTCATTCACATAGAAAGAAAACATACATCATCCCAGATCAAATGGTCCAGGGAGCCAGCCAAAGGAAACGAATACAAGAAATGGAAAATACATAGCAGGGGAGAAGAGGAGGAAGAAAAGGGGGAGGGCGGAGCATTGACTCCTCTCCCTCCACATGCACAACACCTTCTCTCCCTGGTGAGGACACCAGAGTGTTAGGTGCATATATTGAGATAGACGAGATCCAGAGGGCGGTGAATGGATCTTTTAAAACATTTAGCCCAATTTAAATTGTATGAAATTATAATGACTGGTTCAATGGATAATTCCTCAAACACTAGAGATGCATGCCCTGATCAATCACTAGGAATCATACAATTGGAAAGGATCTAATGATCAGCAACAATCACACACAGAAGAGCAGTCAATCACACAACACAAGATATTTTAGGTGGTCGGTCTGTTGACCTACATCTACCCCACACTCCAACCAGAGTGTGGCTTCCGTTGATACACAGCTTAATCAGCTGGGCCTCACAGGTTGCCTATAATCCGCTGACTAACAACTTGCGCTGGGCCTTACAGCTTCGCCAACCGCTGATACACAGCCTACGTTGGGCCTTACAGCTTCGCCAACCGCTGATACACAGCTTGGAGAGAGTATGAAAAATTAAAACAAAAAACTCAGACAATCAGCATCGGAAAGCTGGAAATAAAGCATAAGAATATACCTCTCGCAGGAGCAGACTGGCTTGGATTTGATCCAAGGGCTAGTAGAACAGATCTTCAGGAACTCCTCTTTCTTCTCTCGATCTCATGATCTTTTCTGAGCTTCTTAAACTTGGCTCTCATCTGATCTCATGATCGCCTCTTTCTCTTTCTTTTTCTCTGTTTTTATCTCTCTCTCTCTCTGATCTTTACAATTCACTTCAACTTACCCTCATCGTAGAGGTACGGCTGGGTCTTCTATTTTCATGAAGCCCATGTGAGAAGGGCGCGTGGAGAACACATTTCCCGCCTAACCTTTTCGTCCAGATCTGAACAGCCAAGGCCACATGGCAACATCCAAACCTGACAGCTTTCCACGTGTCACGAGCATAGTTCACCCTTCAGTCTGGGATCACGTGCCTTCCTTAAATTTTATGAACGAGTGTCTTGATTCTTTGAACTTTCTTCAGTGTAGTCCCTATCAGCAAACATAGAAAGCATCAGTTCTTTAGACGAGCAAAGAAGATGCACAGACTTTGTTAAGCTATGTGAACGACATGCACGGACTCTATTAGGTGATATGAGAATCATGCACAGACATTGATTGAAGCCTAAGAAGAACGTGTGTGCATGATGCAAAGAATGCACCAACCCAATGTGCCTTAGCCTAAGTTGCACGGACATTACATATTCAAGGAATCAAGATTGCACAGACCTACATCGCTATGCTACAGTGAACTGCACAGACCTTGAGAATGATAAAATATGAGAGTGCACCGACCCAAAATGCAAGCCAAGAAATGTTGCACAGGCCTTAGACGCTGATCGGAAAAATATGCACTGACGATATGCGTGGTAGCACAGGATGAGCACCGACTTGGTTAGCACAAGTAAAGATTTGCACCGACCATCTATGCATGAGGTGTTGCGTGCACCAACTTCAGCGAAGGTTGCACCGACCTTATGCGAGCCTGATGCAAGAATTACACTGTAGAAACCCAATAATTAAAAATGAGAAATAAAATTTTTAATTTCATTATGTAATTAAAATTTTCATGAAATAATCAAATTACATTTTTACTATATGAAATAAGCTAGTTTATTGAATTTACTTGAATTTACTTGAAGTAAATAGAAAATTAATTACTTTAGGCCTTAGATAAATCATAGTAAGCCCAATAAAAGTCCATATAATGGACTAGGATCATAATTGGCCCATTGGATAATCCATAATGGGTTGGATTAATGGATTAAAGGATTTAATAAAGGATAAATAACCTTAAATTCGTAACATGTGTTTAATATGACATTTAAGGGATTAAAATAACCCAATTTCTAGAAGATTGACTCAAAAATCAACCCATACCTAACTTATAACTTTAGACCAGCCGTTTTTACATTGGTTTCACACCAATTTGAGGCTAGATTAAGAGGAGAAATATGAATTTTCTTCTAATTCGGAGTTAATGGGTTTGGTGAATTAGGTAAGAAATTTTGACAAAATTGGCCAAGTTTTGGCTATAAATAGAGCCCCATTCGACCCTCAAATCATCATTGGTGGCCTAGGCTATGCTACTCTGAAGATTAAGGGAGATTTGAAGGAAAGATTTGGAGAATTAAGGGTTTTCATATCAAATTGGGGATTTTCTTACTTCTTCCTTAAATCCGCTCAAAGGTAGGTGTCTCTCAGGCTAAACTTCAATTAAAGTATGCTATCTTGTGTATTTTTCAATGCTCTTTCCATTGATACATGTTTCCCTAAATTTTATTGAGAAATGAGCAAGTTATTAGCATTTTATTGAAGGGTATTCACATTTTTCTAAGAAAACTGTGGCTGTTAAAACTCAGTCCGCGTTAATGAACGCGTCTCCTCGATAAGACGCGTTCTCAGATGCTTTTACACCAACCGGAATTCAAAAATAAAAATATAAAAATAATAAAAAGAAGGCGTCCAGCCATCTGGACGCGTCAACAGAGCACATCATCCAAATAAGACGCGCTCAGATATACTTTTCCCTCCGCCCTAAATTCAAAAAAAAATAAAATAATTTAAAGAAGGCGTCCTTGTAACTCGACGCCTCTATAAAGAAATTAAATTTTATTAAAATAAATTTATAAAGGCGTCCAAATGATTGGATGCCTCCATAACAAAATAATAAAAATAAAAATAAAAATAAAAGATTAAATTTTATTAAAATAAATTTATAAAGGTGTCCACATGCCTAGACGACTCAAATAAATTGATATAAAATGTAAAAATAATTTTTATAAAATGTCCAGAACCAGGGACGTGTCTACAGAAAACGTCCAAACTCCTGGACGCGTTCATAGACAGTAACCAAAAATGTTGAAAATCCATATTAACATGTTAAAATATTCCAGCATGTTAAAATTTACTTTTGTGGAATAAAAATATTTTTTTAGCATGAAAAACCTATTTTAGCATATTATTAGTAATTGATGCATGAAAAATATTTACAGCATGCTAAAAATTACTTCCAGAATCGTAAAATTGATTTTATTCATACTAAGTCTGAAAACTATTTTTAGCATGACAAATCTAATTAAATACTATTTTTCAGCATGAAAAATCTATTTTTCTATCAAATAATTGGTCAATTAATGCATGGAAAATATTTCTAGCTTCTAAAAATCTGGTTATCAGAAAATGATATATTGAAATTATTTTCAGCATGATAAAAATCTTTTCTATCATATTATCAGGAAAAGTTATTTTTTTATGTTAAACTTATTTTTTTACGAAGTAATTACTAAATTAATGCATGGAAATTATTTTCAGCATGTTAAAAATTACTTCCCACATGATAAAATTATTTTATACATACTGAGATATGAAAAATATTTTCAGAATGCTAAAATTTATTTAAACTATTTTTATGCATGTTAAACCTAATTTCCTATTAAGTAATTAGTAAATTGATACATGAAAAATATTTCCAGCATGTTAAAATTACTTCTAGCATGATAAAACTATTTCCAGCATGATTGAATTATTTTTAGCATATTAGAATTATTTTCAATAAATTAAAACTATTTTTCAGCATGATAATTCTATTTTTCTTTCAAATAATTAGTAAATAAATGTAGAAAAATGATTTTCAGCATGATAAAATTTATGTTGTTATCAGAAAATTTCTGTAATCAGCACGGTAAACTTATCTTATCATGCTATCAGTAAGTTAATGTATGAGAATTATTTTAGCACATTAAGTATTAATTTTAGCATGTTAAATATTAATTTCTAGCATGTTAAAAATTAAATCCAGCATGAAAATTTTATTTTTATCATCTTATCAGTAAAGTAACATATGAAAATCATTTTCAGCATGTTAAGATTATTTTCAGCGAGTTAGAGTTATTTTTGACATAAAATTCTATTTTCTTATCATATGGTTAATTAATGTATGATTAAACTCATGATTGTAATTCATAAAGCATATATTTTCATAAGTAAAACTTGATGTTTTACGATTATGATATTAAGCTAAGATATTTTAAAAAATAATTCTAATAAAATTACTATCTTAATTTTCTTCCTACTTACCGTTCATTTTTGAACTCTACGACTTAATGTCGTTAAACATGATGCCTTAAATTGTTATCTACTTTTCTTGTAACTTTTGAAATTTGGTCAAATCTGTGCTTATTACAAACATCATTTTCTTGAAAATCATTGGCCATATACATTAAAGTGGATGTCTAAACGTACTTGGGATCTTCAGATCCATATGACTCAATGCCTGGCATTAATGGGGCCCGGTCTGGTCCTGGGGGGAGCGCCCGAAAGTACTTGTGCCCATGGGAGTTGATTGACCACGGTGTGGCATTGCACCGAAGTGCATGATAGATTTACTTGATACGGCATTCCACATTTCGTTATTGGTATTTGATTACTTGTTTACATGAATTACTTGACTTGCGTGAAAATGGCCAATTACATGAAATTCTTTACTTGTTCAAAGTCATTACTTGGAAATTCCATTCATGTTTATACACTTCTCGATACAACTTCAAAAATTGCTTAAATTGTTAATACTTAAAGATTGCCTGGTTTTTAGAGATATAAAATCTACTGAGCTTTTAGCTCACCCTACGTTTTGGTTAATTGTTGCAGAAAATGAAAATGAACAAGGGAATGGACAAGAGTGAGAGAGTGATTTTCCTTTTTACCTAGGTTTATGTAGATCATTAGTGTTTTTATAAGAATGATGTACTTTGGGATTGAAAGTTGTAATTTGCCTTTATGGCTTATCAATTAGTGTTGTAAACTTCATTTTGATGGAATAAAGGTACCATTTTTCATTCATTTCTGTCATTAGAAATAAAATTGTACATGCTCTGATTGACACGTTTGTTTACGACTCGTCACGCCCTCGATATTCCGCGTCGGGGCGTGACAGTCTTTGTGGTATCAGAGCCTAGGTTACATAAAATCATAGGTTTCACAATTTTAGGTTTATTCTTAAACTTAGGTTAGGTTTTAGATCAATATCTAGAAACTTGGATAAGGACTTAAACATTCCCGGTAAGCACGGGTAGAAACACGGGTTTAGTTTTAAAGAAAAAGATTTATCAAGACATAAACAAATGAATAAAACAATTAAACCTTGTAATTATGGTTGCAGGTTAATTCTCGCAAATGGCCGCCGAGAGAGCTCAATGGCGCGAGATGCAACGCACCGTTCAAGGCTTAACCCAAGCTCTCCAACAGGTTGCTCAGGGAGGAGCAAACCGAGGAGCGGGTGATCTACATAGGAATTTTCGGAGCATGAACCCTCCCCGGTTCGCTGGATCTACGGACCCGGACGAGGCCGAACATTGGATTAAGGAGATCGAGAGGATTTTTCGAGTCATGCAATGTGCCGACGAGGAGAAGGTCTTACTTGCTACTTTCCAACTGGAAAGAGATGCGCGTGCCTGGTGGGAATCGATCGAGGCTACTTTACCGCACGACCAAATTCTATGGGAAGAGTTCGTGGAACACTTCAATAGCAAGTATTTCTCCGACCGGGTGCAAGAAAGAAGGCCGCCGAGTTTGCCGCCTTAAAGCAAAGGGGATTATCGGTCGCCGAATATGAAGCACAATTTTCAAGGTTATCTAGGTACGCTCCACATCTCGTGGGTACCGAGAAAATGAAGGCAAGGAGATTCTTAAATGGCCTTAAGCCGTAATATATTACTCAACTCGCCCCGATGGATATTCAATTATATTCTGATATGGTACGAAGAGCTCAACTCCTAGAAGATGCAACGGAGTTATCGGATCGCATCCGAGGAAGGGAAGCCAAGAGAGAGCAAGTTACTGGGTCCGGAAGTTTCAAACCTTCCTTCGGGAAAAAAAGGCCCAATGACGGGCGTAACTTCAACAAGGACGGGCGTAATTTCAGCAAGGGTGGACGTAATTTCCAAGGGGACAAGAAGCCGAGGACTTTCGACAAACAAATTGTTCCTTTCTCTACGCCATCAAGGAATTATGCAAATATTGCGAGAAGCCCGGACACAAAGCTGAGGAATGCTGGAGAAAACTCGGCGCATGTCTTCGATGCGGGAGTCGGGAGCATAGGATCCCGAATTGCCCTCTTCTTAATGAGCAAGCTCCATCACCGGCAAAGCTTCCAATTATTGCAAAGAAGCAAGGGAGACTCCAAGCTCTAATGAATGCGGAACCTACCGAGGAAGGAGGAGTCGTGGAAGGTACTCTTTTCATATACTCCAAGCCTGCCTCTGTCTTATTTGACACTGGAGCTACACATTCATTTATATCTAGAAGATTTACTGGTCTTTTACCTATGAAGCCTGTTCCATTAGATTCTACACTTACCATTACTACACCTATTGGAACGGGAACGGAGATTAAATATTTCTATCCTGATAGTGAAATTCTAATTAGTGGTTATAACTTACCCGCTAATTTGGTATGCATGGAGATGGAAGGATATGATGTTATTTTGGGTGCCGATTGGCTATCTACACATGGAGCTAGTGTAAATTGCAAGTTGGGGACGGTAACTTTCATGGGTTACCCCGACCTTCTATTTTCGGGTATCAGGCATTCCAAGCACATACCTCTCATTTCGGCCCTTAAAGCGAAAAATTATTAAGGAAGGGTTGTGCCGGTTACTTAGTTTCTATCATAATGACCGAGCATACGGAACCCGTTCTAAAGGACATTCCTATCGTTCGGGATTATTCTGATGTATTTCAGGACGAATTGCCTGGTATTCCTCCAGAGAGAGAGGTGGTATTCTCTATTGATTTAATTCCGGGAGCGGCACCAGTTTCTAAAGCTCCATATCGGATGTCTGCCGTGGAAATGAAAGAATTAAAGGATCAATTATTGGAATTACTGGAGAAGGGGTTTATCCGACCAAGTACTTCACCTTGGGGAGCCCCGGTCTTATTTGTCAAGAAGAAGGATGGTTCGATGAGGTTATGTGTTGATTATCGGCAATTGAATCAACTCACCATCAAGAACAAATATCCTTTACCGAGGATTGATGAATTATTCGACCAGATTTCGGAGCTCGATATTTCTCAAAGATCGATCTTCGATCTGGTTATCATCAATTAAAGATCAAGGAAAGTGATATTCACAAGACTGCATTCCGGAGTAGGTATGGTCATTACGAGTTCACCGTTATGCCTTTTGGCTTAACAAATGCGCCTGCCGCATTATGCAATTAATGAACAGCGTATTCAGGCCATACCTCGATCAATTTGTGGTTGTATTCATCGACGACATTTTGATCTACTCCAAGTCCAAGGAAGAACATGAAGAACATCTCAAGAAGGCCCTTCAATTATTAAGAGATCACAAGCTTTATGCCAAATTAAGCAAATGTGATTTCTGGTTGGAGGAGTTTCTTTTCTCGGTCACATAATTTCCCGGAACGGTATAGCCGTCGATCCTTCAAAGGTCGAGGCTGTAAAGAACTGGGAAAGACCTACTAGTGTGACGGAAATCGAAGCTTCTTGGGATTGGCTGGCTATTACCGAAGATTTATCAAGGATTTCTCAAAGATCGCAGTATCTTTAACAAGATTGACAAGGAAGGAGAATCCTTTTATATGGTCCGAGGAATGCGAGAAAAACTTTCAAACTTTAAAGGATTGTCTGACGACTGCTCCTATTCTCACATTACCTACGGAAGGAGGAGGATTTGAAGTATATGCTGATGCATCTGGAATTGGCCTAGGTTGCGTATTAATGCAACATGGCAAGGTCATAGCTTATTCCTCACGGCAATTGAAGAAGCACGAGGAAAATTATCCCGTACATGACCTAGAACTGGCAGCTGTGGTCTTTGCTTTGAAGATCTGGCGACATTACCTCTATGGCGAAGCCTTTACGGTGTATTCTGATCACAAGAGTCTCAAATATTTATTCTCTCAAAAGGAGCTCAATATGAGACAAAGACGGTGGTTGGAATATTTAAAGGATTTTGATTTCTCTATACAATATCATCCCGGAAAAGGCAATGCCGTAGCTGATGCACTTAGCAGGAAGCCGATGGCTTTATTATCGAGCATGATGGTTAAAAAATGGCATCTACTTGAGCAAATGGCCAACTTAAACCTCAATATGGAGGAGAAGGAAGACGGAGTCTTTATTGCTAATATTCGACTCCAACCCGAGTTACTCTCTGAAGTTAAGGAACGGCAAGGTGATGATCCGATGATCGTTGAAATTAAAGAGAAACTAGATCAACGACCGGATTTCCTTCTGGCTGATGATGGAAGGTTATTATTCAAAGGAAGAACTTGTATACCCGATTGTTCTACTATCAAGGGAAAAATCTTGGAGGAAGCACATCGGTCAAGGTACACTATTCACCCCGGTGCTACAAAAATGTACCAAGACCTCAAGAGAACATTCTGGTGGCCGAATATGAAGAGAGAGGTAGCCGAGTTCGTAAGTCGATGCTTGGTATGTCAACAAGTTAAAGCCGAGCACCTCAAACCGGCTGGTAAACTCAAGCCTCTCGAAATACCGGAATGGAAATGGGATAGTATCGGTATGGACTTCATAGTTGGATTACCGAAGACCCGAAGTGGTTTCGATGCTATATGGGTAATTGTGGACCGGTTAACCAAGTCTGCTCACTTCTTACCTATCAAGATTAAATGGACCGTGGATGTTCTAGCCGCCTTATATATCAAGGAGATCGTAAGGCTGCACGGTATTCCAAGCTCTATTATTTCGGACCGAGATCCGAGATTCACCTCTCATTTCTGGAAGGGTTTACAATCGTCTATGGGTACTAGACTAAGGTTTAGTACGGCTTTTCACCCTCAGACGGATGGACAAACCGAGAGGACGAATCAGATTATTGAAGATATGTTGAGAGCCTGCATGATTGACTTCGGCGGTAGTTGGCATGAACACTTACCATTGACTGAGTTCGCTTATAACAATAGCTATCAGTCGAGTATTCAAATGGCACCATTCGAAGCTCTTTATGGCCGAAGCTGCAGATCGCCTCTATGCTGGAGCGAGGTTGGAGAGAAGGGATTGCTTGGTCCCGATATTGTCCAAGATACAACTAGCAAAATCCAGTTAATTCAAGAAAGATTGAAAGTCGCTCAATCACGGCAAAAGAGTTATGCCGACAATCGGAGGAGAGACCTTGAATTCCAAGTGGGGGAGCATGTCTTCTTAAAGATCTCACCCATACGAGGAATTAGAAGATTCGGCATCAAAGGAAAGCTAAGTCCGAGATTTATCGGCCCTTTCGAGATTCTGGAGAGAATCGGCGAGGTAGCATACAAGCTAGCTTTACCTCCTCAACTGGCCGGTGTACATGACGTATTCCATGTATCCATGCTAAGGAAATACGTCTACGATCCTTCACATGTGATTCAATTTGAAGAATTGAAACTCCAAAAGGACCTATCATATGAAGAAAGACCGATCAAAATATTGGATCGGAAATTGCACCAACTGAGGAATCGGGCCATACCGATGGTGAAAGTCCAATGGAGTAAGCGTGGATTCGAGGAAGCAACCTGGGAATTAGAAGAATCCATCAAGAAGAAATACTCGGATTTAATCTCAGGTTAGAAATTCAACCTTTCTACTCGAATCTTTGACTTTTAGTTATATAATGTGAATTTGGAGGACCAAATTCTTTTAAGTGGGGGAGGATGTAGAAACCCAATAATTAAAAATGAGAAATAAAATTTTTAATTTCATTATGTAATTAAAATTTTCATGAAATAATCAAATTACATTTTTACTATATGAAATAAGCTAGTTTATTGAATTTACTTGAATTTACTTGAAGTAAATAGAAAATTAATTACTTTAGGCCTTAGATAAATCATAGTAAGCCCAATAAAAGTCCATATAATGGACTAGGATCACAATTGGCCCATTAGATAATCCATAATGGGTTGGATTAATGGATTAAAGGATTTAATAAAGGATAAATAACCTTAAATTCGTAACATGTGTTTAATATGACATTTAAGGGATTAAAATAACCCAATTTCTAGAAGATTGACTCAAAAATCAACCCATACCTAACTTATAACTTTAGACCAGCCATTTTTACATTGGTTTCACACCAATTTGAGGCTAGATTAAGAGGAGAAATATGAATTTTCTTCTAATTCGGAGTTAATGGGTTTGGTGGAATTAGGTAAGAAATTTTGACAAAATTGGCCAAGTTTTGGCTATAAATAGAGCCCCATTCGACCCTCAAATCATCATTGGTGGCCTAGGCTATGCTACTCTGAAGATTAAGGGAGATTTGAAGGAAAGATTTGGAGAATTAAGGGTTTTCATATCAAATTGGGGATTTTCTTACTTCTTCCTTAAATCCGCTCAAAGGTAGGTGTCTCTCAGGCTAAACTTCAATTAAAGCATGCTATCTTGTGTATTTTTCAATGCTCTTTCCATTGATACATGTTTCCCTAAATTTTATTGAGAAATGAGCAAGTTATTAGCATTTTATTGAAGGGTATTCACATTTTTCCTAAGAAAACCATGGCTGTTAAAACTCAGTCCGCGTTAATGAACGCGTCTCCTCGATAAGACGCGTTCTCAGATGCTTTTACACCAATCGAATTCAAAATAAAAATATAAAAATAATAAAAAGAAGGCATCCAGCCATTTGACGCGTCAACAGAGCACATCATCCAAATAAGACGCGCTCAGATATACTTTTCCCTCCGCCCTAAATTCAAAAAAATATATTAAAATAATTTAAAGAAGGCGTCCTGTTAGCTTGACGTCTCTATAAAGAATTAAAAATTTATTAAAATAAATTTATAAAGACGTCCAACGGTTTAGACGCCGTAATATAAAAAAATTAAAAATTATTAGATTAAATTTATAAAGGCATCCAAATGATTGGACGCCTCCATAACAAAATAATAATAATAAAAATAAAAATAAAAATAATTAAATTTTATTAAAATAAATTTATAAAGGCGTCCACATGCCTAGACGCCTCAAAGAAATTGATATAAAACGTAAAAATAAATTTTATAAAATGTCCAGAACTGGGGACGTGTCTACAGAAAACGTCAAGACTCCTGGACGCGTTCATAGACAGTAACCAAAAATGTTAGAAATCCATATTAACATGTTAAAATATTTACAGCATGTTAAAATTTATTTTTGTGGAATAAAAATATTTTTTAGCATGAAAAACCTATTTTAGCATATTATTAGTAATTGATGCATGAAAAATATTTACAGCATGCTAAAAATTACTTCCAGAATGGTAAAATTGATTTTATTCATACTAAAGTCTGAAAACTATTTTTAGCATGACAAATCTAATTAAATACTATTTTTCAGCATGAAAAATCTATTTTTCTATCAAATAATTGGTCAATTAATGCATGGAAATTATTTCTAGCTTCTAAAAATCTGGTTATCAGAAAATTGATATATTGAAATTATTTTCAGCATGATAAAAATCTTTTCTATCATATTATCAGGAAAAATTATTTTTTTATGTTAAACCTATTTTTATGAAGTAATTAGTAAATTAATGCATGAAAATTATTTTCAGCATGTTAAAAATTACTTCCAGCATGATAAAATTATTTATACATACTGAGATATGAAAATTATTTTCAGAATGCTAAAATCTATTTAACTATTTTTATGCATGTTAAACCTAATTTCCTATTAAGTAATTAGTAAATTGATACATGAAAAATAGTTCCAGCATGTTAAAATTACTTCTAACATGATAAAATTATTTCAGCATGATTGAATTATTTTTAGCATAATAGAATTATTTTAATAAATTAAAACTATTTTTCAGCATGATAATTCTATTTTTCTTTCAAATAATTAGTAAATAAATGTAGAAAAATAATTTTCAGCATGATAAAATTTATGTTGTTATCAGAAAATTTCTGTAATCAGCACGGTAAACTTATCTTATCATGCTATCAGTAAGTTAATGTATGAGAATTATTTTAGCATGTTAAGTATTAATTTTAGCATGTTAAATATTAATTTCTAGCATGTTAAAAATTAAATCCAGCATGAAAATTTTATTTTTATCATCTTATCAGTAAAGTAACATATGAAAATCATTTTCAGCATGTTAAGATTATTTTCAGCGAGTTAGAGTTATTTTTGACATAAAATTCTATTAGTCTTAGTTGTAGCGACTCGGATTCCCGGATACCCGGTGCACCCGGTATAAATACCGAATACACGTGATACCACATGGGACCCGCGAGGCCTCCCAAGCGCGGGAAAGCGCCGAAGGGAAAAAGGAGTGTGTGGAATACATTGAAGCCAGCAGATATAACAATAAGCAATTAAATTTCATTAGATTGGATTGCTAAAGTAGCAGAAATAAAATTACTTTTTCATTAATAAATTCAATAATTACAATTATACACCAGTGTCTAGCCCAAGGAAAGACAACGAGTCTAACACAGTACAGACTGACAGAAGGAAACGTACACTAAAGTCGGGGGAAACCCGACGCAGGCACAGCTGGCAGCTACAGCAAACGCGCTCCACCAGGAACAGTAGAGGCAGACGGTGAAACCCACCTGAAAAGCAGCAGGGGTGAGTCTCAACAGAAACTCAGTAGGGGTCACGCGGATCCCCACTGGAAAACACACAGTGCAACGGAAGCAACAAAACAACGAGTGCAGCAAAGCAGGAAAAGCTACACTACAAAGCTGTAAATAGAACAGGTACAGTAGGAGTAGGGAACACGCGAGAGAGGGGAGCTCAACAACAAGAAGAGCGAGGCCGTAAAACACGGGACAACGGCCACCGAGGAGGACTCGGCACCCTAAGCTACTCCAAACGGCAACAGACGGTCAACCCCAAACTCACACAGCAGGGTAACCTAATCCGTCAACCCAAACAAAGGCGAGGGCGGACGCCGACGCCGGACACAAATAAAACACGGCAGGAAACGTCGTGCACAAAGCCCCACGCATGACTAGAACGTCATGCAACCGACAGAACACCGACCTTGAGTACAGCCACAAAAGGGCGACTCGCAAAGGTCACAACGCGCAAGAAAACGCGAGAGTCACCGCACCGAGTGACAGGAGCACCCTCCTCCCAGAAGAACAGCCAGATGCGTCCACTGACGGCTTACACTGCGCCACAAGTGTCATGTCACTCAAGGACAAGACACACCAAGAACCAGGTCCGAGGAACAACAGTTCCAAGGAAACATGGTACCACAGCACGAAACTACAGCACCAACTGCGAGTGACTAGTCAGGGCCACGCCCGTCGGCGCAAGTCCCCAGTCCCTGACCACGTGTGCACACACCGACCTCTACCTAGGTCAGGCCTCTAGCTAGTATTCCCCTCGGTAGGACGCTACCGTTGGCCGGGGCCTACGGAACTAGCTTAAGAACCGTACGTACCAAACGCAACAGGAAAACCCCTCCACCACTCCCGGTGGGTCGGCAAAAGCCTAGGGCTACAACTAGGGGAGGCTCACAAGGCACAGACTCCGAAACACAGGTGCTACAGCACAGACAGCTAAGGAAAGCCCTGTCTCGTGCACCACAAAGCACCAAGGCAGTGAAACAACCGCCAACAGACTCAGGACCAGGCAACTAGACCTACCACGCAACGATCCTTGAGTCAACGACTCAATAGCAAGATCGTCACAAACAGCGGGATAAGCAGCCAATCGGTCTAATCCTAAGCCAGAGAAACCACGCTCCGCAGAAAACAACACACGGAGACCTGAGGGAAACACTAAGAAACCTCAGCACGATTGGACACGCAAACTGAGGTAGAACAACACCTCGAGGCATCCAGAAACAGTGTCTCGAGCCGGACACAACCACCGAGACATGCACACACAAGGTCATACGTCAACCATTGGGTCAAACCGGGTTGACCTGAACCCAACACAATGCTCGAAAAGTAGGAAAGAGAATCCTACCTCAAGCAAGAAGACGCCTGGCCACCTTACAACGTAGTCTTAGCCCTCATAGGATGGCGGGAGACATCCACGGGACAACGGGCAGACCACAAGGACAAGCCAAGACAAGTCGAAACCGAAATCACGGGAATCGAAGCACAGGGCAAGTAACACACCACCCCTAGACCGCTACAAGCATATGACGGTCTAGACCTGGGCCGTTACACCCAAACGACGGACAGACGATAGGCCGTCGCACACACACCACCCTAACCACTCTAAAACACAAACACATGAATCAAGGCCAAGTAACGCACAAGGCCAAGCGTGTTACAAGCAAGCAACGCGGCAGGGGAGACGCGCCAAAACCAAACGACGCACAGGGGCAGGCGCGTTACTAACGCAACCCGAAGATAGAAAACAAAAGCTGAGCTAGGCCATGTAACGGTCCCACGAGGACGCGTTACAACCAAATAACGCACGGGGGAAAGGCCGCCACACACAACACAGCACACAACCACCCAACCCTCAGCCAAACAGCATGTAACGGCCTAAGCACGGCACGTTACAACGCTGTGACGCACGGGGACATGACCGCTACATCAACGCCTTAAACGGTCAACGCCCAGCCAAACTCGGTCAAACATAATGTAACGGCCCAACCTGGGCGCGTTACAACACTCTGACGCGCCAGGACCAGGCCGTCAGAGGAACCGCCATACTCAATCCGCAAAACGACAAAATGGATGTAACGCGTCAAGCTATACGCGTTACAGGGCTTGTGACGCGCCACCATTGGGCCGTCACACGCCCAAAGCCAAAAGAACCCAAAAACGCCCACCGATGTAACGGCCAGTCGTGAGGCCGTCAAATACATGTGACGGTCGCTGGCACGACCGCTACATCGATCACGGCGGGAAAACATAGGAATGGCCAAACCGGCCCGTTCCACGCCCCATTCACGCCGAAACGCTGGGGAAACAAACATAAACGCCAAATGACAACATCAGGGGACTAAAAACCCCACATGCAAACTCAAAAACTCAAGATCCGGACGATTTCATCAAATCCACCCAAAATGGGTCACCGAGGTTCCCGGGCTTCTACCGGCCTCGAATGAACACCAAACCACACGAAATCAACGTGGATGGGATCCTAGCATCCCTGCGGTCAGTTAGAAACTAACTACGCCGCAAATGGTCGTCATTTACCGGCCGACCCTAAAAACCACAAAAATCACGGTTAGGCAAAATAAGCCCAAACTCGGTCATTTCCTTGCCGGACGCCGTGCAATGGCAGGGAAAACGAAGAGGACGAAGTGAGGATCAGTGACCCTACCTCCACCGAAGAAACCGTGTCCCGAAGGGACTAAACCACGCCGAAATCCACTCGCGAACCGATTTCACCGGCTTTGAATCCACCGTTCGGGATCGCGCCAGCATCGATCCGATCCTTGCTCCATCGCGCACCTCGACAACTCCACGGCCTCGCCAACCCGCCCACGATCGCTCCGTCTGTAGCCGGGGCCAAAGAGGGGGAAGAACGAGAGAGAACGGGAGAGAGAGAGAGAGGAACGGCGAATGAGAAGGAAGAGAGAGGAAAAGGAAATAAAAAGAAAAGAAATTAGGAAATATTCCTAATTTCTGAAAATTCCGAAAATGCGCCGAAAATGCACAAATTCAGAAAAATACGCAAAAATAGTCGAAACGACCGGCTCGAAGAGTACATCGTCGCTGTAGCATCCACGAGTTCGAGAATTGACAAACAAACTCACCGTAGGGTTCCGTAACTAGTACGTGAGAAAAACCCACACGGCTCGTCCAACTCAACTCGGAAGCCACAAAAGCGCACCGAAACTCAACGAAACCAATCCGAAACAGATCCGAAAGATCCAGCAAGATCCAACAAGACCTGCAAAAGATCCATCAAGATCCAGGGCATTACATCCTCCCCTCCTTTAAGAAATTTCACCCTCGAAATTAAGGACTAACAAAGGAGAAGCAGGGAGAACAACCCACAACACAATCACAGAAACGACACAAATCTCAAGAAACACAGCTCAGAGGGACACCGTCGGATCACAATTACAGGTACACACTCTAGCTTCCAAGACAACAAGTCCACAGCACGAGTATGGCACCAAAGTGAACACATCTGACACCTCCGAAGCAAGGGCAATGTCGCTTACGTCTCACCAGAAATGAGACACGACTGCCACAACAACCGACAACCGAGAAACACAACAACAGCACAGCAAGCGGCAGCTTATACCAGGAGACACAGTCCTCACAGCTGACAGCTCACAACATCATCGGCTCCAGTGCCAAAGGCAACAGGAACACCTGGCACACAGAACGCCAACGACAACAACACCACTGGACCACAAACACAATCAAGTTAGCACTCAGCCAGCTGTCACATCTGATCGAGTCGCAAGCTAACTCCACCAGGAAAGAGAGCACAACAAACCAACTGACAAGACAAGACCATGGTCCAAGGCAGAGACACAAAATCATAAAGAAACAACGCCCACAAAACAATACAACGGCAACACCTGCAGGATTCCGGCTCCACACAACACGCAGAACCAAGGAACACACTGCAAGCAGGGTCACATCAAGGCACAGAAACAGCTGAGCACACGACCACAAGGAACGGGTCACGCATCAGACTGCTCACCAAGAGAAGACCCACAACAACGAGAAACGACAACAATCTCGGTGAACGTACCTCAAGGACTAGCAAAATGCCTCGAGAGCACAACACCCAAGAAGGAAAAATGCAGAGCAGAGGGTACTTAGTCAGCAAGGAATGCCGACAAATTCCCCAACACTCGCACAAGCCAATGCCAACACCATAAAACCACAAACAATGGCACGGCAACATACAAAGTCAAGGCACGAGAAGCCAAGACGAAGCCACAATGAGAAGGAACAAAACCTCTCGACCAGTGGGTAGCCAACCCACACACTTCAGCTGCACCCTCAACAATGCGCACAGGCAACAGAACAACACCGGTAATCGCACCTCAGCACATACCAGACGCCATCGCAATCAACAAAGATCGCAATTAACACGCCATGAGCACCGATCCTGCGAATAACCGATCACAAAGAGCCTAAGTGCAACAAAGGAAGAGCACCAGCTTCAGCACAAAGCACAAGGAAAGCATCAATCTCAACTTACCTTCACGTCCTGGAACAACAAATGAGCCTTCACAATACATCGGCCGTTGGACACGGCACGACAAATACGGTACACGACAGCTCTTAACACCATCATAGAGTCCAAAGCCAAGCAACCATAAAGCAGAGAGCAGATCAGGCTCAAAATAATGCTGTCTACACTTAAGCAGACACAGGACAAAGGCACAACCAAGATAGCAATTCCAAAGCTCACCCCGAAAAAGCTTCACCAAGAAGAACGAGGAGCAACAAGCTCAACAACATAAGCTCACCAGGAAAGGAAGATCCTAGCTCGCCCGAGCAACTTCTCAATTGAGGCAACACGATAATCGAGACAATTGAAACAATAATGCATCAGGAGCCAAGCAGACTCAAGCTGGGACAACCAAAGCAACGTTAGAACGTGCATGGCCATCACACCAACGCTAAAAGTCACGAGCCACCTGTGCAAAAGTACAGAAAACAGCTCGAACAAGGCACTGCAGGTTCATGCCAACCGACAAACACTGCCAAGTGCAACACGATCGAGACAACTTCAAACCAAACGAAGCACCTCGTCACACCCAGACGAGAGCAAAACCATCTCGTACAGTGCCAACAAAGCACGCACAAGACCACACATGAAAACACCGCGATAAACCATCGCAACACCTACGCCAGCAAGAGACTGTACTGGGCCTAAGGACTCTGGAAACTGTATATCTGGATTTCCATGTATCTCACACGACAATGATCTGATAGCTCAGAAAAGAAACTCCGAACATCTCAGAACACTGCTCTGATACCAACTGTAGCGACCCGGATTCCGGATACCCGGTGCACCCGGTATAAATACCGAATACACGTGATACCACATGGGACCCGCGAGGCCTCCCAAGCGCGGGAAAGCACCGAAGGGAAAAAGGAGTGTGTGGAATACATTGAAGCCAGCAGATATAACAGTAAGCAATTAAATTTCATTAGATTGGATTGCTAAAGTAGCAGAAATAAAATTACTTTTTCATTAATAATTCAATATTACAATTATACACCAGAGTCCAGCCCAAGGAAAGACAACAAGTCTAACACAGTACAGTCTGACAGAAAGAAACGTACACAGAAGTCGGGGGAAGCCCGACGCAGGTACAGCTGGCAGCTACACGAAACGCGCTCCACCAGGACAGCAGAGGCAGACGGCGAAACCCACCTGAAAAGTAGGGGTGAGTCTCAACAGAAACTCAGTAGGGGTCACGCGGATCCCCACTGAAAACGCACAGTGCAACGGAAGCAACAAAACAACGAGTGCAGCAAAGCAGGAAAAGCTACACTACAAAGCTGTAAATAGAACAGGTACAGCAGGAGTAGGGAACAGGCTAGAGAAGGGGAGCTCAACAACAAAGAAGAGCGAGGCCGTAAAACACGGGACAACGGCCACCGAGGAGACTCGGCACCCTAAGCTACTCCAAACGGCAACAGACGGTCAACCCCAAACTCGCGCAGTAGGGTAACCCAATCCGTCAGCCAAAAGAAAGGCGAAGGCAGACGTCGACGTCGAAAACACAGATAAAACACGACAGGAGACGTCGTGCACGCAGCCCCATGCATGACGAGAATGTCATGCCAACGACAGAACACTGACCTCGAGTACGGCCACGAGAGGGCAACTCGCAAAGGTCACAACGCACAAGAAAACGCGAGAGTCACAGCACCGAGTGACAGGAGCACCCTCCCACTAGAGAACAGCCAGATGCATCCACTGACGACTTACACTGCGCCACAAGTGTCATGTCACTCAAGGACAAGACACATCAAGAACCAGGTCCAAGGAACAACAGTTCCAAGGAAACATGGTACCACAGCACGAAACTACAGCACCAACTGTGAGTGACTAGTCAGGGCCACGCCCGTCGGCGCAAGTCCCCAGTCCCTGACCACGTGTGCACACACCGACCTCTACCTAGGTCAGGCCTCTAGCTAGTATTCCCCTCGGAAGGACGCTACCGTTGGCCGGGGCCTACGGAACTAGCTTAAGAACCGTACGTACCAAACGCAACAAAAAAACCCCTCCACTACTCCCGGTGGGTCGGCAAAAGCCTAGGGCTACAACTAGTGGAGGCTCACAAGGCACAGAATCCGAAACACAGGTGCTAAAGCACAGACAGTCTTAGAAAAGCTCTGTCTCGTGCACAACAAAGCACCAAGGCAGCTAGATAACCGCCAACAGACTCAGGACCAGGCAACTAGACCTACAACGTAACGATCCCTGAGTCGGACGACTCCAAGGCAAGATCGTCACAAACAGCGAAACAAGCCGCCAATCGGTCTAATCCTAAGCCAACAAAACAACGCTCCACAGAAAATGACACACGGAGACCTGTGGGAAACACCAAGAACCCTCAGCCCACTTGGACACGTACACCGAGGTAAGGCAACACCTCGAGGCATCCAGAAATAGTGTCTCGAGCCGGGACAACCTCCGAGACACACAGCACACACAAGGTCATACGTCAACCACTGGGTCAAACCGGGTTGACCTGAACCCAACACAATGCTCGAAAAGTAGGAAAGAGAATCCTACCTCAAGCAAGAAGACGCCTGGCCACCTTACAATGTAGTCTTAGCCCTCATAGGATGGCGGGAGACATCCACAGGACAACGGGCAGACTACAAGGACAAGCCAAGACAAGTCAAAACCGAAATCACGGGAATCGAAGCACAGGGCAAGTAACGCACCACCCCTAGACCGCTACAAGCATATGACGGTCTAGACCTGGGCCGTTACACCCAAACGACGGACAGACGATAGGCCGTCGCACACACACCACCCTAACCACTCTAAAACACAAACACACGAATCAAGGCCAAGTAACGCACAAGGCCAAGCGCGTTACAAGCAAGCAACGCGGTAGGGGAGACGCGCCAAAACCAAACGACGCACAGGGGCAGGCGCGTTACTAACGCAACCCGAAGATAGAAAACAAAAGCTGAGCTAGGCCATGTAACGGTCCCACGAGGACGCGTTACAACCAAATAACGCACGGGGGAAAGGCCGCCACACACAACACAGCACACAACCACCCAACCCTCAGCCAAACAGCATGTAACGGCCTAAGCACGACGCGTTACAACGCTGTGACGCACGGGGATATGACCGCTACATCAACCGCCTTAAACGGTCAACGCCCAGCCAAACTCGGTCAAACATAATGTAACGGCCCAACCTGGGCGCGTTACAACACTCTGACGTGCCAGGACCAGGCCGTCAGAGGAACCGCCATACTCAATCCGTAAAATGACAAAACGGATGTAACGCGTCAAGCTATACGCGTTACAGGGCTTGTGACGCGCCACCATTGGGCCGTCACACGCCCAAAGCCAAAAGAACCCAAAAATGCCAACCGATGTAACAGCCAGTCGTGAGGCCGTCAAATACAAGTGACGGTCGCTGGCACGACCGCTACATCGATCACGGCGGGAAAACGTAGGAATTGCCAAACCGGCCCGTTCCACGCCCCATTCACGCCGAAACGCAGGGGAAACAAACCTAAACGCCAAATGACAGTCAAGGTATGCTCGCCCACGAACCAATCAAGCGGAGTCCGACAAGGTCGCCCGTACAACGCCTCATAGGGAGCCATACCAATGCTCGAATGATAGATGTTGTTATAGGCATACTCCACTAATGGCAAATGGTGGGTCCAACTCCCCTGCCATTCTAGGAAACACGCTCGCAACATGTCCTCCAAAGTCTGGATGGTCCGCTCAGACTGACCGTCCGACTGAGGATGATAGGCCGAGCTGAATGCCAACTCGGTGCCTAGAGCCTTCTGGAAGCTCCTCCAAAATCCAGAAGTGAAATGGGGATCACGATCGGACACAATGGAGATGGGAACTCCATGCAACGGAACAATTCACTCCACATACAAACGAGCCAAATGATGCACGCTCCAACTGACCTTGACCGACAGCACCCGCACCGTCTTCGTCAGTCTATCTACTAGCAACCAGATACTATCCTCCCCGCTGGACGTCCTCGGTAACCCAACCACGAAATCAGTGGTCACGTGGTCCCACTTCCATGCAGGAACATCCAAGGGCTGAAGTGTGCCTCCTGGTTGCTGGTGCTCAGCCTTCACCTGCTGACAGGTCAAACATCTGGCCACAAATTCCGCCACATCTCTCTTCATGCCAGGCCACCAAAACTGCCTCTTCAGGTTTTGGTACATCTTAGCCAATCCGGGGTGTACGGCATACCGACTCCCGTGAGCCTCACGTAATACCGTACACCGCACTTGCTCCTCGGCTGGCACGTACAAGCTACCTCTGAACCTCACAGCTCCATCCTCACCAAACTCCACCTCGGCCATCGATAGAATACAAGGTAGCTCGGGGTCCGCTCGCTGAGCCTCCGTCACCTGTCGACGCACCGTGGGCGTGACAGTCAGACTCGCAAGGACAGCCGAACCCTGGTCTCGAGGGACCTTGAGCCTAAAAGTCATGGCCGGAACCTGCTCTCAAAGCCTCCACTTCCTCAACAATATATGACTGACCGTTACTCTCCTACTCAGAGCATCAGCCACGACATTCATCTTGCCAGGCTGATAAAATAGAGTGAAATCATAATCCTTCATGTACTCCATCCACCTCTTCTGCCTGAGGTTAAGATCCTTCTGGGTAAACACGTACCTCAAACTCTGTTGGTCAGTGAACATCTCGAACCTCTCACCATACAAATAGTGCCTCCAGATCTTCAGAGCGAAAATCACCGCCGCCAACTCAAGATCATGAGTAGGGTAGTTCTCCTCATGTGGCTTCAACTATCGGGACGCATACGCCACAACTCTCCCATGTTGCATCAACACAGCACCGAGACCTACCCCGGAAGCATCTGTACACACCACAAAGCCTCCCAATCCCAAAGGCAACACCAACACCGGAGCAATCGTCAGCAATCTCTTCAGCTCCATGAAGCTCTGCTCACACTCCTCCGTCCAGACGAACGGCACATCCTTCCGCGTAAGCCTGGTCATCGGGGCCGCAATATGAGAAAAATACTGGATGAACCTCCGATAATAGCCTGCAAGCCCCAAAAAGCTTCGAATCTTTGTGACAGAACTCGGCCTCGGCCACTGCACCACAGCCTCGACCTTGGCCGGGTCCACGGAAACACCCTCACCAGAAATAACGTGCCCCAGAAAGTGCACCTCTCGGAGCCAAAACTCGCACTTGCTAAACTTGGCATACAACTGGTGATCACGCAGGGTCTGCAACACCACTCTCAAATGATGCACATGCTCCTCGGCAGACCGCGAATACACAAGGATGTCATCCACGAACACGACCACGAACTGGTCTAAATATGGATGAAACACCCTATGCATCAAATCCATAAATGCCGCGGGGGCATTAGTGAGCCCAAACGGCATCACCAAGAACTCATAATGCCCATACCTCGATCGAAACGCCGTCTTCTCCACGTCCGACTCTCGAATCCGCAGCTGGTAATAGCCCGATCTCAAATCGATCCTCGAAAACACCCGGGCCGACTGAAGCTGATCGAACAAGTCATCAATCTGGGGCAACGGATACTTGTTCTTAATAGTCGCCTGGTTCAACTGGCGGTAGTCGATGCACATCCTCAAACTACCATCCTTCTTCTTCACAAACAACACTGGCGCACCCCACGGGGAATAACTAGGACGAATATACCCCTTGGCCAGCAACTCCTGCAACTGCGCCTTCAGCTCTCGCAACTCTACAGGCGCCATCCGATAAGGGGCCTTCGACATAGGCGCCGTACCCGGGACCACCTCAATCACGAAATCAATCTCTGGCTGTGGTGGCAACCCTGGTAGCTCCTCAAGAAAAACATCGGGAAGCTCGCACACAATAGGAATGTCCTCTACCTCAGGACACTGTCGACCACTCAAAACCACGGATGCGAGAAAGCCCTTACAACCCGCATCAAGCAAGTGACGCGCACGGATAGCCGAAATAAGCAAGCGGGAAGAGGAAGACCGAATACCTTGAAAATAGAAGGTGGGTCCACGAAGCTGTCGAAAGTAGACCTTCTTCGAGCCGCAATCCACCAAGGCATGATGAGCCTCGAGCCAATCCATGCCCAAAATCACATCGAAGTCCTGAAGCGGTAACACATAGAGTCTAACCGGCAAGTTCCGCCCTTCCACCCACACAGGTACCTTCTCAAAGCAGTACGAGGTGATCATGAAGTCACCGGTAGGTAACTCCACCACCAAGTCACAGGACACCTCGGTCACTGGGTCCTCCACACTCTGAGCAAAATTCTCCGAGATGAACGAATGAGAAGCACCTGAATCAAACAAAACACGAGCCACACAACCCAAATCGAAAGAGTACCTGATGCGGGACGGACACGGAAGACGACACTATACAGTGCCACCCTCGGACTCTAAGTGAAGACGCGACCAGCAATACACACCAGGGAGACGCTAAGCCCGACACTATGAGCTCCTAGTGGCAAACGTCGCTAACAGAAGTACAAGCTCACTCGGCGTCCCATGCGAGAGAAAGCGTGGATCGTGCGCGGTTAAGGAACCGGCAGAGTTCAAGGTAGTCAGACTCACTTCCGGACTCGGATCGAGTCGCGGGACGGGTCACTCTCACGCTCACAGCGGTGACATGGACACACGGGCTAGGAGCCTACACTCTCGGCAGCGGCCTAAGACCGTATACTAGCTAAGCAATGTAACGCCAAGAAGTGAAGACCTTTACCTCCACGCACCCGGCGTGGCGAAGACACCCCGGCTGACTTACGGACCCCCGGTTAACATATTTCACAGCGGTACAAAAGGATTCGACCCACTCCACGCAGGGAGGTAAAAGGTCACATGTGGGCCCCGGGGATCACGCAAATCAGGTTGATAGGCAGCATCTTGATGTCGACTCGACGCGCCGAACTCCGCGTTTTCGTGCTTCCCGAACGGCGGGTTCTGCGGGCCCGTGGGGCCCACGGATGGCGCTGTCCTCCGGATCTGCGGAGGTGGGTCCCACTATGATGGAGACCCCTGGTGGCGCACCTCCACGGACGGCGGTCGGCCGAGGCACCGATTGGCGGCCGGTCGGGTCCGATCTTCAAGTTGTGGAATGGCTGCCCACGGATTTCAGTTCTGTTTTCCCTGCGCGCGCTCCGCGAAAACAGCCGCTGCGGTCGATCCCTACGTCGATCGGGACGCATGAGCTATCGTTGGAAAGCTCTCTTCAAATGCTTCAATCTAGACTCGAGAGAGATCTGATGGATCTAGCCGGATCTAGACTTTAATGAATTTACAAATCCCTGTTGTACAGTAACCGAGACGATCAGATTTACAGGGTACTTGTCTGAGAACCACCGTTGACCGCCTACATGCCGGTGGGAATCAGACTTCGAGCTCGTCTTCAACATTGTAGATATTCAAACCACGAAGCTGGGACAATTTTTAGAATTGGGAGTTGGAGGTGGTGGTGATTTGATAGGATTTTTGGAGTGCCTAGTGGTCGGATCTGGGAACTGGGGAACAGAACTGTAGCTAGGACTGGGAACGAATTTTAGAAAATATGAAATGGACGAACCAAAAATTAAAAAAAATGTTGGATGGAGGGATGGATGCAAGGAACACCCAGTTAAATTGGGTGAACCAAAGAAAATCAAAAAAAGGACCTAAGACTTAAAACTCTGGGCGGGTGGAAATGAAAACAGACAGTAGACAGATCTGGAAACTGTGACTGGACCAAAATAAAAAACTACCAATGAGATCTTTATGACCAACCAAAATTCTGAGGACGTGCTGGACACCTCTGGGACATCCAGTAAAAGTTCCAGCTCGATCTGAGGCCGTGGCTGAGACCTGGAATTTCGTGGAAGTGGCTGTGGTACTGCGTGGACAGAACTCCGGCGAAGGCGATGGCGGTGCGGTGGCGGCTCGTGGCGGCGGCGGCGATGACCGGAACTAATAGGGGAGGAGTCACACCTCCAGAGGCAACCTTCACAGCTGCAAGGGGGGAGAGAGGGGCGCACCAAGCTGGAGCTCCAAGGATTTTTCTTCCAAATGAATGCATTAATTCACTAAAATGGAAAATAC